>PVIU01003224.1:0-149838 GCA_004026605.1 Ondatra zibethicus | reverse complement strand
AACACTCGGGAGGCAGAGGCAGGCGGATCTTTGTGAGTTCAAGGCCAGCCTGGTCTACAGAGTGATTTCCAGGTCAGGCTCCAAAGCTACAAAGAAACCGTCTCGAAAAACAAACAAACAAAAAAAAGGAGTAGCTTATACTCTTAACTGATCCATGTCCCCAGGCCCAAGAGTGTGCTCCTTAATTTCTAAACCCCAACTTCAGAACACAGAACACTGAGAATTTAATGAAGTTACCCAGGGCTTAGAAGAGGTGAGAGTAGCCAGGCGGTGGTGGCACATGCCTTTAATCCCAGCACTCAGGAGACAGAGGCAGGTGGATCTCTGTGAGTTCGAGACCAGCCTGGTCTATAAGAGCTAGTTCCAGGACAGGCTACAAAGCTACAGAGAAACCCTGTCTCAAAAAACAAAACAAAACAAAACAAAACAAAAAGAAGAAGAAGACAGTATTTTCATCTCAGTGTGTGTCCGTGTGTGTCCGTGTGTGTGTGTGTGTGTGTGTGTATTGGTTGGTGAGTGGTTCCTAGGGTTTGAGCCCAAGGTCTTGGTCATGCTAGTTAAGTGCTGACTTGGCAGATGGGCTACAGTCTTAGCCTTACTTCATTTTGAGACAGGATCTTGCTGAATTTCCCTGAGGGCTTCACTTTTCTTTCTGCCTCAGCCTCCCAGGTACCTGGACTGCAGGTGAGCTCCATCCTGCCAGGCCTGGAAGCACACTTTCAGTCTCAATTCTTATTCTTCCCTTCAGCTTTAAACAGACATTGTCCAGGGTTTTTTTTTTTTTATTTGTTTCTTATTTTGAATTTTAGGTTAACATTAAAATATCAGTTTTGTTTGTTTGAATTTATTTATATTTTTGTTTTACATGTATTGATGTTTTGCCTGCATGTATGTCTGTATGAGGATATTGGATCCTCTGGAACTGGAGTTACAGACAGTTGTGAACTGCCTTGTGGGTGCTGGGAATTGACCTCTGAGCCATCTCTCTAGCCCCTTGTTTTGTTTTTTTAAACTCTGGTGAACTATTATTTTGACTATGGTCAAAAGCTACACATATACTGGTCCATAAATTTTTACCTGAATTGGGGAGTTGAACAAGGTTTGTGCCTGAGCAAGCAGTGGAAAGGACCATGGGCATCATGCTTCAAAGACTGGAGAGCACGCAGTGAAATACTCTTCCCTGAGGGCAGAGGGTAGGATCCATCACAATGTGAGATGGGCTCTTTTATTCCACAAAATCTAATTAATTTAGGAAGATAAGCTGAGCAATAGAATACTTGCCTACTATGCCCAGGGCCTGGCTTTGATCCCCAGCAGGGCAGAGAAATGAGGTTCAAAACAATGAACTAAAGATCGCCATGGTGGCACACGCCTTTCATCCCGTCACTGGGAAGGCAGAGGCAGGTGGATCTCTGAATTTCGGGACATCCTGATCTACAGAGTGAGTACAGGGCAAGGGCTACACAGAGAAATAAATAAAAGTAAATTTTAAAATGAACTTTAAGTTTTTATATTTTATTTTGTGTATACAAGTGGGTTTTTCTTCAAAGTCAGTAGGGTTAAAAAAAACAAGTGGGTTTTGTTTGTTTTGTTGGTTTTTTTGAAAGTGAATTTACAGTTGCATCGTCTACTATTTATTTATTTATTATGTATACAGTGTTCTGTCTGTCTGTATGCCTGCAGGCCAGAAGAGGGTACCAGATCTCATCACAGATTGCTGTGAGCCACCATGTGGTTGCTGGGAATTGAACTCAGGATCTCTGGAAGAACAGACAGTGCTCTTAACCTCTGAGCCATCTCTCCAGCCCCTGTTTTGTTTTTTGTTTTTTGAGACGGTTTCTCTGTGTAACAGTCCTGGATGTCCTGGAATCCACCTTGTGGACCAAGCTGGCCTCAAAACACACTGAGATCTGCCTGCCTCTGCCTCCTGAGTGCTGGGATTAAAGGTGTGCACCACCACTGCCCAGCTATGTACAAATGTTTTGACTGCATACATGTGTGAACACCATGTGCATGCTTACGGACGACAGAAGAGGGCATCAGATCCCTTGGAAATGGAGACAGGCATGAGTGTGAGCCGCCATGTAGGTGCTAGGAACTGCTGCAGTAAGGGGCCACTTCCTCAGCCCCACCTCCCCAATTACGAACTGTTTCTATTGACTTGAAAACTATTTGTTATTGCTTTTTATCATTTTTTGGGTTATTTTGTTTGTTTTATTTTTTGGTCCTTTTGAGACAGGTTTCTCTGTGTAACCTTCCTGGCTCTGGAACTTGCTTTGTAAACCAGGTTGGCCTCGGACTTGTGAATGCTGGGATTAAAGGCATGTGCCACCACTGCCCAGCTTTCTTTTCAATTACAGAAAAATATTTTTGAGACATGGTCTCACTTTGCAGACCAGATTGGCCTGCCCTGGAACTGAATGTGTGTCACCAGACTGGCTTTGAACTAGCCTCAGCCACCCGAGAATGGGACCAGTGTGTGACACCATGTCCTATGCACTTCTAAATTGTTTAGCAAATTGAGTATTTCATTCCTTCTCCCAACAGTGAAGCCAAAATCTCTGGATTTTCTTCGCTTAAACCTCACCAACACCTGCTAAATTGAATGCATTCCAGGTGGCCATGGAGGTAAAGTTGGCCAGCCTTAGGGACTGCCTTGTATCTTGGGAGACTCCCCTTATGACCTAGGGATCGGATAGCCTGTGTTACCAAATGAAACCACTAAGGGGCGCCAGCTCTCCCACTCTCGGCCATAGGCTGGATGGCGCGTACTGCCGCACTTGGTCACTTGGGGGCGCTTGCTTGCCTGCCCAGAGCGCCCGCAGACAGCGCCGCCCCTCACTAGGGAAGCCGTGACTCTTTGCTGCCGGCTCAGTCGCCGCCGGCTCGGTCGCCTCGCAGTCACGCCATGACTTGTTACATCTACCAGCTGCCGTCCCGGGTGCTGGACGACCTATGCCGAAATATCGACACGTTGAGCGAATGGGATTGGATGCAGTTCGGTGAGTGAGAGACCTTCTGCTTTCGACCGAGACCCGCAATCAGATCCGCGCCCGAGGCTGAGGGATACCTCTTTAGAACGCTGCTGCCTTGTTTTAGTTTCCAGACCGACTAAAACTGCCTATGAACTTGCCCAAAGTATAGGCTGGCTAAGTGAAAGGGTGTATGGGATTCGAACCCAGGCTTTTGGGTTACTTCCACCGTAGCTGCATGGTGTGTTTTTGCCTGTTTATTTATTGATCGTGGAGCTGTAGCCTCTAGGAATAGGTTGCCTGCATAATTGCGCTGCTGCCTAGGCTGCGTTATGTCTCATCGGTTTGCAGCTTGTGGTATCTGGGGCCACTCTCTTAACTTCCCTGAAACTTGTCTTAATCTGTAAACTGCAGGTGACAATTATAGACTCGTTATGCAGTTGTGAGAATAAAATTAGTGTCAAGAAGGCTCCTTCCTACCTTAGGGTTGTATGGTTTATTTTCCATTCTTTGTTAACTGTTTTTGAGACGGTCACACTATGTAGCCTTGGCTGCCCTAGAACTTGCTGTGTAGACTAGGGACTCTGTGGCCTGGAACTCACAGAGATCTACCTGCTTCTGCCTTCCCAATGCTGGGATTAAAGGTGTGCACTCCCGTGTCTGTCTGTCTGTCTCTATCTAGCTATCTAATGAGGGAACTGATCCTAGGGACTTGTCCCTGTTAGGCAAGCAAGATACCAGAGAACCATATCCAAGGCGATTGTTTTTGTTTTTGTCTTTTGAGACAGGATGGTTTCCTTATGTCGTCCAGGTTGTCTTAGAGCTTGTCATCCTCCCTCTTTTCTCAGCCTCCAGAGTGTGGGATTACAGATTTTAACTTTTGTGCCTTGGTGGTTTTTTCTTTTCTTTCTTATTTTGGATAGGGAATCATGTAGCCCACAATGGCCTGGAGCTTGCTATGAGCCCAGGATGCCTTTGAACTTCTGATCCCCCCACTTCCACTTTGGAATGCTGGGATTACAGGTTTGGTTTATGTGACACTGGAGATGGAGCCCAGTAAAGCACTAGACCAACTAAGCAACAGCCCCGCCCCCCCATTCTTGTAGGTCGGTCAAAAGGACATGGTCAACAGTTGGCATTCTTAGTTTTACGGTTTAAGTCAGCGTAACTTGCCACTTAATTTCTTAAATGAAGTAATATATGTATATATATATATACAGACACATACACATATATATGTTCCATTGTTATTTTTTGCTTTTTAATTTTTTTTATTTATTATTTTTTTAGATGTGGTCTCATGTAGACCAGGCTTGCCTAAAACTCATTACATAGCTAAGAATGACCTTGAATTTCTGGTCTTCCTACTGACTCCTCTCAAGTGCTGGGATATGGGAATGTGTCACCATGCCTGACTTCAGTAATATACTTTTTTTACATTACTGGAGGCTGGCAAGATTGTTCAGTGAGTAAAGGCTCTCAATAGTGAGATGGACCTGAGTTCAATCCCTGGAACCCATGCAAAGGTAGAAGGAGAGAACCAACTCCACGAAGTTGTCCTGTGACCTCCACACATGAGTCATGGCTTGTGCACCCACACAAATCATGCATCAATACACAATAAATTGTTTTCCACTTTCAAAGGGTGGTTTTCGTGCCCGTAGGTGACACCCAGGAGTGACAGTTAGCATGCTTCCTTCGACACTTAGAGTTGAACCGAAATTTTGTGAACCCTAAATTTTTTTTTTAAAATTGTTTTACATTTTGTCAGGTGTGGTATGATACACACCTATGCCACAGTGGAGATGGAGAGGCAAGAGGATCAGGAGTTCAAGGTGCAGGTACACAGGGAATTAGAAGATAGCTGGGCTAAGTGAGACCTTATCTCAAAACAGAAGACAAACATCAACAGAACAAAACTATCACTCCCCAGTTTTTACATTATAAAGGATAGCACTAATTAAAAAGAGTACATAATACATAGGTGTGCTTGACACAATAAAGTGAATCTGTGTGTGTTGTCCCTCGGGTTTGAACATATAATATGTATGTTAGGGTTAAGGTGTACCTCAGTGCTAGAACTCTCATCTAGAATGTGGGAGGCCTTAGGATCTGTCTCTAGCCTGGCAAATGAAAAAGAAAACAAGAAAAAAAATCGTAAGTATTTTAAGGTAACTTGGGATTTTTTTCCCATAAGTAACAGTTGTCAATGTCTAGAGACATGTCTAGTTGTCACACCTTGGTACATGCAGTGGGTGAACATCAGGGCTACTGTAAAAACACCCAACAGGGCAGACCCTCAGCATAAAGCACAGCTGCCCCCCAAGAGTCAGCAATGATGGGTTTCAAGGACCCTTTAACCCAGGAAGTTGATGTGCAAAGAAAAGAGAGAGAGGAAGGGAGAGAGAGAGAGGAGGTGAGGGAGGGAGGGAGGGAGAGAGGAAGGAAGGAAGGAAAGAAAGAAAGAAAGAAAGAAAGAAAATACTGTAGGAGTTGAGAGCAGAAAGATGAGCCCAGAAGCTGGAGAGATGGCTCAGGGGTTAAGAGCACTGCCTGCTCCTGAGTTCAATTCCCAGCAACCACATGGTGGCTCACAACCATCTGTAATGAGATCTGGTGCCCTCTTCTGCCCTGCAGGCATGCATGTAGGCAGAATACTGTATATACAATTAAAAAAAAAAAAGGATGAGCCCATTTCTCCTCAGGGATGAGCATTCTTAGCCTCAGAGAGCCCTTTATAAGACCCGGTGCTGCTCATGTTTGCTTCTGGATCTCGCAGCCCCATCGTGCTCAGGATTGTGCCCTCTGCTCTTCCTCAAGTGCGTGTGAGTGTAGATATGCACTCAACCATCCTGCCATTTCTGTCCGCCGGTTATACATGACCAACAGCCTAACTTTTTAAAGAATTATTTTTATTTCATGTGCATTGTGCGTGAAATGAACCTGGATCCTCTGGAAGAGGAGCCGGTGTTCTTAACTGCTGGGCCATCTCCCCAGTGCCCCCCACAGCCTGTCTTTTTCTTTTTCTTTTTTTTTTTTTTTTTTTTTTTTTTTTTTTTTTTTTTTTTGGTTTTTCAAGACAGGGTTTCTCTGTAGTTTTGGAGCCTATCCTGGAGCTAGCTCTTGTAGACCAGGTTGGCCTCGAACTCACAGAGATCCTCCTGCCTCTGCCTCCCGAGTGCTGGGATTAAAGGCGTGCGCCACCACCGCCCAGCTCTGCCTTTTTCTTTTCTTAAAATACATCATAGGCCTTTCACTTTTTTGGGGCACCCCCTCCCAATGGTCTGTTGTGTAGCTGACACTGGCCTCAAAGTGGTGATCCTCCTGCCTCAGCTTCTCTGAAGCTGGGATTGCACCACACCTGCCAATGTAGTCTTTGGATTTTCTCTTGAGTGTGCATTTTCATTCTACATCACTGCCGGAGAACTAGGAGGCTGGTGTTAGTAACATCTGGGATGAAGGACTCTTCTCTTGTGACCGCAGCCTTAGTCTCGGGGTCCTGTGAGGATGTCTGTTGCCACCTGATTGTCCAGCAGACTCTGTGTCCCAACACTTGGATACCCTATGCTGACTTGGAATATTTCCTGGACAGTGACCAACTGGGTGTGTGTGTGTGTGTTAGGGGGAGAGGAATGGTCTTTAATTTTTTTTTCCATTTCAGCCCAATCTTGAACTGCTCAGAGCAGGATACCTTCTGTTCTTAGAATATTAGCATAAGAGGCACACTTATGGCTTATGGCTTTTTGAAAAAAGCTTTATTAAGATAAAATTTATGGGCTGGCTGGGGTGGCACACAATTTTAACTTGAGAGGCAGAAGCAGGTAGATCTCAGTGAGTTCAAGGCCAGCCTGGTCAACAGATCAAGTTCCAGGCCACACAGAGAAACCCTGTCTCAAAAAAACCAAAAAATAAAAAATAAAATAAAAAGATAAAATCCATGAGGCTGGTGTAGCTGGTAGTAAAGTGTGTGCTTACCTTGCCTAAGGCCCTGGGTTCAGCTACTGGAATGAAATAACAAAGGAGGAGGAGGAAGGGAGGAGGGAGAAGGGGGTATTGTGGTGGCACAGCTGTGTGGTCTGGTTTAGGAAATGGAGATAGGAGGACTAGGAGTTCAAGGTCAGTCTCTAGCAAGTAGCAAATTCCAGACCATCCTGGGTTTTCTGAGGGCCTGTCTCAAGCCAAAAAACAAGCAGACAAGCAAGCAAATGATCAAACAAAGAAAAATACAAGCAAGAAACCCATAATCAATGATCACATAATGTGCATATTTAAATCAACAATCCTATAATGAACATATTTCAATGAGCAATCATATAATGCACATATTTGAAGAGCACCTCAGTAGCACTTAGCACATTCATAGAGTTGTGATTTTATTCTTATTATTCCAAAGTGGAACCCTGTTCTCCATAAATGCCACTCCTCACTCAGCTGCTCTCGCTCACTCTAGATATTTCCCCTTGGTTCCCCTGAATGCGCACACTCACCCTTGTTCCTGCTTTGGCTAGTTCATCTCTCTCTGTAGTACATAACCAGGGGCTGATCCTGCCTCTTTCACTGTGTCTTCAGCATCCACTCCAGAGAATGATCCTCTGAGCCCAAGGCTGGACCTCCCTTGAGAATCAGGGTCACTGGCCCTGGAGCTGGCTATGCAGCTGCCAGCTGGTCTCAGGACTCTGGTTTTCCATGTCACAAAGGGGGAAGAACTTGGATGATTGTCCCTCTACTCTTAAGTCTTGGCAACTGAGTTATTCTAGAAAAAGATGATCTTGAGCTGTGGTCCTAGGAGGGAGGGTGTGGGATGTGGGAAGATTTTAAAGTGATTTAGAAAACCCATGGCCACAAATATGCACACTTGAAAGTTGTAGCATCTATCTGAACCTGTGTAGCTCAGGTTCTTACGGTGCCATCTACCCGGGAGTGTGCAGAGGGGCCCCTCTGCTAGACCACTCTCCTTCTTGCTCACCAGTGCATAGCAGCATTTGTGCACTGCCCGGCTGTGTGACTGAGCCTTTCATCTGTAAGAGGCTGAGGGAACACAGTGGAGTTTGGCTAGTCAAGAGAGGGGTATTTGACTTTGAGGCTGGGTCATTTTAGGAGGCTGGGCTGCCCTTGCTCTGGAAGATTGCCAGAATGCAGCCAATGGTTTCCTTGGGTCTCCCAGGTAGGAAGATGAGGAGGACTTTGATTTTTCTCTCTTCCATAGTGATCAAATTAATAAGAGCCATAGCCTAGCGGGGCCGTTGGCAATGACTGAGTCCCCCTGCCTGCCTCTTGGCCTGTCCTGCTCCTGGGTGCAGTACTAATGGATCAGTTTCATAAGAGCGATCAGTTTCACAGAACTAACCTCTCCCTTTTAGGAGGCACGCTGGGGTTCACTTCCTGTTTCTCCTGGGAGGAAATTGAAATTCATGGAGAGTCAAGGCTGCTCCGGACAACCTCCTTTCACTAGCATCCTTACTGGGCTGGCTTTGACATGACGACACTCCTTCCTCTTTGCCCCTTATGAACAGTGGGAAGGGGACTCTGGGCTGTTACATCACTTCCTGCTGGCTGGGAATCTGGTTTGGAGTTTCCAGTGACTAAAACTGCAACTCTGGAACTTTCCGTTCCTGCGGGGCGCTTCTCCTGGAGGCTTCTCTGTGGGAGAATGGCATAGCCCTTCTTCATTTCTCTGGAGAGGAGGACTGGCAGTGTAAGGGCCCTTGTGCTTTTCCTGGCTCTGATGTCTTTCTTCTGTGGTCCTAGGGAGTTCTGAGCTTTATCTCCCGCCCCCCTGTGCCCTGCTTGGCCCTCCGATCTCATATTCTAAGCAGAAAAGCTCTATGTAGCTCTGGTTTCCCTGCCATCTCTAGAGCTCACCCAGGTCTCCACAACAGTGTTCAATGACATTTGCCTTTGGGGGTGCTAGGGCTGAACCCAGAGCCTCATGCATGGGAGACAAGTGCTGTATCAACCAAGTACACCACAGTTCCCTAAAAACTTTACTTTGTGTTCACATAATTCCCTGCTGTGATTTTTAAACTCTTTGAACCAAGGCTTGATTTTTTTTTTTGTTGGTTGGTTTGTTTGTTTTTTCAAGACAGGGTTTTTCTGTGTAGCCCTGACTGTCCTGGAACTTGCTCTGTAATCCAGGCTAGCTTCGAACTCACAAAGATCCACCTGCCTCTGCCTCCCGAGTGCTGGGATTAAAGGCTTGCACCACTACTACCCAACCAAGGCTTGGTTTTCTTTTGAATTCCTCATTTTTGTTCTGTTTTGTTTTGTAGTATCAGGGATGGGGCATGGGGTCACTGTACATGCTAGCACGTGTTCTTCCATCATGCTATATCATGGTACCTCCCCAGGCTAGACCGTTCTCAAATTTTGTTTTTGTTTCTTTGTTTTAAATGCTTCCCTTATGTCAATACACTCAGTGATAGGACTGGTGTAGTGGCTCATGCCTTTAATCCTAGCACTTGGGAGGTAGAAGAAGGCAGATCTGTAAGTTCAAGGTCAGCCTGTTCTGCACAATGAGATCCTCTCTTTAAAAAAATCAGTGGGATACTTTATTACAAATAAAAATGCTAACGGCTGGGAGTATGGCTCAGTGGTTTGGCATGCATGATACCCTGGTTTTGAACCCCAGTTCAGCAAAATAAAAAAACCCATCCAACCAAACTAACAAACTCTTTATGAACTGGAGAGAAAAACTCAGATGGAGTCACGTGAGATGAGGCTCTGGGCTCAGTATCCAGCACCATCACAATAAAAACAATAATAGCAAAAATAAAATTAATATTTTTGAAAAAATATTAAGACAGGTTCTCACTATGTCATCCTAGCTGGCCTGGAACTCACTATGTAGACCAGGCTGGTCGCAAACTCACAGAAGTCCTCTTGCATCTGCCTCCAAAGTGCTAGGACTAAAGGCATGCACCATCAAGCTTAGTAAACAGTAATAAAACTCTGAAAAGTAGCCATTTATGATGAGCCTAGGTCCACTGGGAGGAGGCTTGAACTACAGCATTAACAAATAGGGTCTTACCTAGTCTGTCCAAATCCATCTAAAGCCAGAACCCTGTAAAGGACGAGAGAGAACAGCCTAGTGGACTTGGCCAGGGAGGTTGGGATTTTCCATGAGAACACCCATCTATTTTATACCAAACAAATCCAAAGGGAAGCCAGGTGTGCTGGCTCATGCCATTAATGCCAGCATATGGGAGACAGGGGCAGGAGGATTGCTGCACTGTAGGCTAGGCTACTCTACACAGCCAGGCCTTGTTTCAAAAAATAAAAGAGGAAATGTATAATTTTGTATTATTGCCAACACAGCTCCTTACAGTTCTGGCCAGGGCGTCACGGTTAGCAGAGTGCCAACCCCATGGGCTGTGTTGATCCCTGTGACAATTCCACAAGGAGGTGACCATGGGTTCATTCGTTCATTCATTAATCATAGACCTACTAATTTTTCCCACCGGGGTGAGACTTACTGCGCCAGGTGCTCAGGGAACAGCATTGGAGGACATTTGTTGGGGTCCTTCAAGAGTGGGGTACCCTGAGGCTGAGGGCCACCCTACCTCGCGGCCGTTCACTCATCTGCATCCGAGCCTGCTGCCCTGAGCGAGTCAGTCTCTCCATTTGGGGATGTGGCAGTGGTGGAGAGAGACGAAACTCCCTGCCTGCAGGGGCTTCTGTTTTTAGATGGACCGGGCACAGTTCTGCTCCCCATTGAGACTCTTGTTGGGGAAGAGATCATCCCGAGCCAAGAAACTGCTAGTACCCGAGGCTCCCAGGCTCCTGTCCTGTGGATCTTCCTCCTGTTGCCTGCAGCAGCCATGATGAGACCTGGGAGGAGCAATGGGGCAAGAAGGGCCTCTCCCTCGGAGGCAGCATCTCCAGAGCTAAGCAGAATCCTCTCTTGCCTTCCAGCCTCCTATGTGATCACAGACCTGACACAGCTGCGGAAGATCAAGTCCATGGAGAGAGTACAGGGCGTGAGCATCACTCGGGAGCTGCTGTGGTGGTGGGCCATGCGACAGGCCACGGTCCAGCAGCTGGTGGACCTCCTGTGTCACCTGGAACTCTACCGGGCTGCCCAGATTGTCCTGAGCTGTGAGTAGCCGTCGGTCCCTGAGAGGGTCTCAGCAAGGGCTGTGTGTCTGTCTGAAGACCCTTTTGTCAGTGCAGGTGGTGGAAACAACTTGGGCGAGATGAACTCTCTAATCCTGAGCTGCACCCTAGCCCTAAGACCCTTCTTTATCCCAGGTTGAAATTCAACACCAAATCACTTATTGATCAGATATTATCTGCAGGCCTGCTATGTACTCTTCTTGGCACTGGGTTTATCAGAAGAAATGCTGACTAGCCAGAGATCTAAAACCTTTTGTTTTTGTAATCAAAAAATATTGGACTGGGCAGTGGTGGCACATGCCTTTAATCCCACCCAGCACTCAAGAGGCAGAGAAAGGTAGATCTCTGAGTTCGAAGCCGGCCTGATCTACAGAGTTTCAAGACAGCCAGGGCAATGAGAAAAACCTTGTCCCCCCCCCAAAAAAATAAACAAACCAACCAACCATACAACAACAACAACAGCCAATGGAGGCCAGGGAGATGACTCAGCGAGTAAGGGCATATGCTTCCAAGCCTGAGTTTGATCTCTGGGACCCACATGGTAAACGGAGAGACTCCCAAAAGTTGTCATTTGACCTTCCCACACCTGCTGCGGCAGCAGCGACTCTCCCCACAAATGTACACAAATAAACACATTTTAAAAATTTAAATACTGGGGAGCCAGGTAGGTGGCAGCAGCAGGAAAGGAGAATAAAGAGATCAAGGGGAAAGTGAGGGGGTGGGGGTGCTTCCTAGGACTGTGGTCAGGGATAGCCAGTCCAAAGAGAGAGTGGAAAGAAATGACCTCAGGTCGGAGAGGTCAGGGAGGAGCCTGCAGGGAAAGATGGGGCTGGGGGTGTAGCTCAAGGGTAGGGCACTTGCCTGAGGTGCAAGGCCCTGAGCTCCAACCCCAGCACTACATAAGAGAAAAGCGATGGAGCGTCTGAGGCCTGGGAAGTCCCCACAGAGCTTTGAAGTTGACCTGTGTGGGCACGGGAATGGCTGCTTGCTGTGCCAGAGACCCTGACGCAGCACTTGCCTGGATGACCGGAAGTCTTCTTTAGAGAAGGATGAAGCCTTCTTTAGAGAAGGATGGGGGTTAGAGCGCTCCAGCCTCAGAGCTGCAGCCCACATGGGCTTCCAGGGTCACCCTGGGACTGTGCCCACTCCAGCTGCTAGGAAACTCCCTGGGATTTAATGTATGTGGGTTTTCACATACGATGACTTTCCCTTGGGGGCTTAAATAGGAGGTGCCTATTCCAGCAGGAGAGACTCCAGCCAGGCTTGCTTTTGCATTCCCAGAAATTGTCCCATAAACCAAGCCCCTGCCTGCTGGCCATGGAGTCTCCCAGGCTCTCTCTCTCTGTCCTGTTTGTATTTCTCTTTACAGATGGTTGTGAGCCACTATGTGGTTGCTGGGAATTGAACTCAGGACCTTTGGAATAGCAGGCAATGCTCTTAACCGCTGAGCCATCTCTCCAGCCCCCCTGTTTGTATTTCTCTACCCAGTCTCCTTCCATGTCCACCTTCCCTCAGATTGGACAGAGTAGCCTGCTTGGCTCACAGCCCTTAGAACCTGCTAGAACCCACCCTGTCCTGTTCTGAGCTGTGCCAGACCACTGGTCTCAATTCCCTGAGGACCAGCCAGAGAGGCCTGGGGCAAGATCCAGCTGGCTAAGTCCAGGTCTGGCCCATGCTACAGCCCTGGGAGGCCCTCCTCCTTTCAGGGTCTCAGACCCCACCATTGGCTTTGAAGGCAGCAGCTTGGATGCCAAGCTGAACCCTCTCTGGGATTCCTGGAGTCTTAGTCCTCATGATTGCCGAAACCAAGAGGCATTTCATTTGATCATGTGATCAGCTCCTGATGATTGTGACCTCAATTTGGTTTCTCTGTATTCTTAGAAAACTGAACTGTGACAGATACTGAGAAATGATAAGGTTTAAACTGGTATGATGGCAAATATCTGTAATCCATCACTTGGGAGGGAGAGGTAGGAGACTCAAGAATTCAAAGCCAGGGTGCCAGAGAGATGGCTCAGCTGCTCTTTCAGAGGGTCTGGGTTCAATTCCTAGCACCCACATGGCAGCTCACAACTATCTGTAACTCCATTTCCTGGGGGTCTGACACCTTTACACCAATGCACATAAAGTTAAAAAAATTAATTAATTAAAAATAGAATTCAAAGCCAGCTTTGGTGACATGATGAGTTCAGGGTGCTACATGAGACCTTGTTTCAAAAAAAGGAAAATCTTTTTGTATTTTGAAAGAATTAATTATAATCTCTCAATGACTCCAAAGGAGGTGAGGAAGGGTCCCCAGAGGTAGGAAGAGCTGCCAGCTTGTATGTGGTCACAGTGGACTTACTACTGGTCTACTTTGGGGAGGCAGTTGGCCAGCCAGGCAAAACCCTGAGATTGACAATGGTGTCCCCTCAGGATGTCTGATAGCAGATGAGGCTCCCCAGAGGTTGAGAAACAGCTCCTCCCACCACATCCCCTGGCCATTGACTAATCTAGGAAAAATCTTTGCCATTTGAGGTCAACAGAGACTGCAGCACCAGATTTAAAGAGATACCCTCGTGCCAGGCACAGTGGTGCACACTCTTAATTCCAGCACTTGGGAGGCCGAGACAAGCTGATCTCTATGAGTTCTGGGTCAGCCTGGGCTGTAAATAGAGACCCTTTCTCAAAAACAAACAAATAAACAAACAGCAAAAGAATGGCTGTGTGGCCTGAGGTCCCAAGTTCCAAGGTCCACTGGGTCTCATCTGGATCCAGGGCCTACTGCTCCACTCTCCCAGAGAAGTGGAGCTGCTGGTGGAGGCTGTTGCCATGGACTGTGGGCTCTCTGGTCTTGCTGGAAGCACCATCTCCCAGCCTTTATGATTAGACCCTTTTCTGACCAGGCCCTCTTGTTCTGCCTTTTACTCCCCCATCCCCACAAACACTTAACTTTTCCTCAGTCCTGATGGCTGAAGCTACCTGAGGTCAGTCCCCACTCCCCTGTCCCTTAGCTGTCCTTGTGAGGTTTTGGCTCTGTGTTCACCACTGATCAAGTCCCCAAGCAACAACTTCCCCTTTCTGACTCTTGCTGGTTTTCATTGGAGGAAAAAAAAGTTGCCTGCCCCTTCTGAAAGTGAACACCCAGGGAGTGTATGTGGGCACTCAAGTTCCTCTGTTAAGAGTGCTCAGAGTCCCTTTTTCTAGCCGCGATATTTAATCTTATTTTTGCACTTACCTGCTTAATTATTAATTTGCCCAACTGTAATTAACTTGAAAAATGGACTTCTACCCAATTGAATTTAGGACCTCATACATGCTAGACAACTGTTCTATCAGTAAACTATACCCCTAGGTATCCAAACGTGTGTGTGTGTGTGTGTGTGTGTGTGTGTGTGTGTGTATTGTGTGACACAGGTTCTGTGTTGCCTGGATGGCATGGAACTCACTGTGTAGACAAGGCTGACCTTGAATTCAAGAGATCTGACTGCCTCTGTGTATAAACACTTCTTAAAGATAGATTTAAAGGTAGCTAAACTGGACAGTGGTGACGCATGCCTTTAATCCCAGCACTCACTCTGTGAGTTCGAGGATTTAAAGGTAGCTAAACTGGACAGTGGTGATGCATGCCTTTAATCCCAGCACTCACTCTGTGAGTTCGAGGCCAGCCTGGTCTACACAGTGAGTTCCAGGACAGGTTCCAAAAGCTACAGTGGAACCCTGTCTTGAACACCCGCCCCCCCACACACAAAAAAAAAGATTTGAAGGTAGCTGTATTCGACAGCTGTCCTGTGTGGGTGTAGCATTTGTCTAGGCAGGGGCCTGGGCTCCCAGCACCACAGACAGAAAGCCCAGCCATCCAGCAGCTTCCATGGAGTGGAGGAATCTCAGCAAACACACTCTGCACTTAACAGTGTCCTTGTGACCACTATGTGTGAGCCAAAGGCTCACAGGTGCCGAACTTGCATTGTCTTGAAACCAATCTTTGAGGGGTTGGTTTGTGGGTTTCTGTTCCTTTACTTTTTCTCAGCTTTGATTGCCAAGGTCATTATTTAACCTGATAGCCATGAAATAAATTACAATTTTTTTTGTTTTGTTTTTCGAGACAGGGTTTCTCTGTAGCTTTGGAGACTGTCCTGGAACTAGTTTTGTAGACCAGGCTGGTCTCGAACTCACAGAGATCTGCCTGCCTCTGCCTCCCGAGTGCTGGGATTAAAGGCGTGTGCCACCACCGCCTGGCTTAAATTACAATTTATTACAGAGAGCACATAATAGGAAGCAGCTCCCAGAAGCACCACCTTCTCCTCTCCCCGCATCCATTCTTGGTAGTCTCCACGGCACACTCAGGCTCTGGTTCACACAGTGTGGGCTACACAGGCATAAAGAGCCGAGCTGGGCCTGGCATGGTGGCACGTGTTAACCCAAGCACTGGACAAAGGGAAGCAGAAGGGTAGTGAGCTCCAGGCTAGCCTGGGTTACATAGTGAGACCTTGTCAAAATATCAGTCAGTCAGACTAAACTGGGAGGCAGCTCAGTGGGTGAGCCCTCATGTTACGTAAACGTGAAGACTGAAGTTCGGACGTCTTAAACCCAAGTAAAATCTGGGTGTGGCCACAGGTGTCTATAAACTCAGACCTGGCTGGATGGAGATAGATGATCCCGGGGCTTGTTGACCTAGCCCCAAAAACCCGAGCTTCAGGTTCTGTGAGAGAGGTTAAGACAGTGGTTCTCACCCTGGAGGTCGTGACCCTCTTTGGGTGTCAAATGACCCAATCACAGGAGTTGCTCAAGACTCTGGGAAAACACAGATATTTACATTACAATTCATAACAGTAACAAAATTTGTTATGCGGTAGTAACAAAAATAATTTATGGTTGAGGGTCACCACAGCATGAGGAACTGTATTAAAGGGTCACAGTGATATGGAGGTTGAGAACCACTGGTTTAAGAGAGTAAGATAGAAAGTGACATCTGAGGGAAGGCTGTCCAGAGCGGGTAAAGCAGTTCCTCACGTCCTGGCGTCAGGAGACCCCTGGGACGTATAGCTTTGGTTTTTATGTAAGGTGACAAGAAGGGAAGGGGGGTGTTTGTGTCCTTCTAAGGGCATGACCAGGAAGTTGCCTGTCCAACATCCCCTCAAACACATTGGCCAGAACTGCGACCCAGGATCGATTTGGTTGCAAGGGAGACTGGGAAATGTGGGAGGAGGTTACACATAGCAAAAGCATCTTGTTCCTCTGGAGGAGAAGCACCTATTTACTAAAGGAATGTTAAATCTCTGCCACACACACACCTTCCCATTTGGCCACCTTGAAGTCTTTATACAGCTGTCTGCCCACATGTGCCCTGTCCCCAAGGGAGATAGGCCTGGTATCTACCAGTCTCTTTCTTTAGATTAGTCTACCATCTGATGCAATCTGTGGCTCTCCCCTATCAGCTTCTAATGACCCAGTGGGCCTCAAACAGAAAGAAGTTATCTGCACACACACACACACCCCTTCCTGCCAGTACACCCACAATTTGCTGCTGGGATGGAGCCGGAAGCCACAGGCCATGTATCTGCTTGCCCATAGCAGTCAGTGATTCCAGTAGGCCCTCTTTTAGCCCGCTGGTGTGGCTCTCCTGGCCAGCCTATCTGGCAGCCCCTGGTTCTTAGTATGTATCTGATCGTCATGCGTCCCGACGTCTTTTTCACTGGAGCCTTGGTCGAGTGGCTCGGATGTGGTTTACTGTTAGAGGGTTTGATTGCATCGCATAAGCGTGGGTCTCAGGGTGCTTCTGTGTAGTGGGGTGGATGGATAGTAACGATCTCAACACAGGTACACACATCCAGGAGCAGCACATGTACTCAGAGAAGATGCTGTGGGTGGGGAGGACGGCCAGAAGGAGGAGATGGGGGGAATCAGTCTCATCCAGGCAGCCTCTCTGGAGGAGCTGAACTTGACTTTCCAACTGAAGGGCCTGCTCAGTCGTTTCTAGGCAGAGGGCATAGCGTGTTCACAGATCCTGTGCTGGGCAGGAGGCATGTTTGAGGACTCTCGAGAGGCCTTTGAATTCCTGATCCACCTGCCTCAACCTCTTAGATTACAGGTGTGCATCACCATGGCCAGATGATGAAATTCTGAGGGTTAACCCCAGGGCCTAGTGCATGCTGGGCAAGCATGGTCCCTCCTTCTGACTTGAAAAGAGAAACTTGCCATTTGGTGTTACTTGTGTTCCTGGTTTCTACAAGACTTTCTCTGTTAATAGAACAAACCAATGTTGTTCAGGCCTCAGAATACATCCTGGTTTTTTTTTTTTTTTAAAGAATAAATCTCCAATGAGATTTTATTTTAAGGATTGATTTTGTTTTTAATACTGTGTGTGTGTGCGCGTGCACATGTGTGTCTGTGTGTTATGTGGGTCGTTGCCCACGAAGGCCAGAGGCATCCAATCTCTTGGAGCTGGAGTTACAGGGGGTTGTGAGCTGCCTAACAGCGGTGATGGGAGTAGAAGTTGGACAGGTCCTCTGGGAGACTGATACACACTCTTAACTGTTTTGACAGCCTTCCAACCATAGTCTGTAACATGCAATGGAATGTTGCTTGATTCTAATGGAAAACAAAGACAATTAAGGTTTTTGTTTGCTTTTTTTTTTGTCCAGATGTGGTGGCATGTGCCTGTAATTCCAGCTCCTGGGAGGCTAGAGAGAGGTTTGCTTGAGAGGTCAAGGCCAGCCAGGGCCCCTTTGGAAGACTATCTTAAGGGAACAAACAAACAACAGTAAAATGAGTTTGAGGCCAACCTGGTCTACAGAGTGAGTTCTGGGACAGCCAAGGCTATTCAAAGAAACCCTATCTCAAAAAACAAAACAAAACAAAAAGAAGTTTTTTTCTTTTAAAAACAATTTGTCTTTTTATTTTTTTCTAGGAAGCAATGGAGAACTTTTATTTTGGGGAACACTCCAGTGTCCTGTAGAATGGGGACATTGAGGTTTTACCGTTGTACTAGCCGTTTTCCTCAGTGCTGTCACAAGATCCTCAGACAAGCAGCTGGAGGAAGGAAGGAAGGACTTATTTGGCTCTGAGTTTGAGGGCACAGTTCGTCATGGTGGGGAGGTGTGGCACCAGGACCTGATACTGGCCACACCGCACCCGCAGCCAGGAAGTATGAGAGCTGTCGCTCAGCTCCTTTGCGTGCTGTCCAGGGCCCCCGTGCATGGGACAGTGCTGCCTGAGTTCTCAGTGGGTCTTTGCATCTCAGTCAGTCTAAACCAGAAAACCGCTCACAGATGCACCCAGCGGAGGGTTCGCCTCCATGGTGACTCTAAATCCCACCAAGTTGATGAGAGCAGGTGTCAACTGTAGCTTATAAAATGTATTGATCCCACGTAGCCATGAGGTTCTGGGTGTCAACTGAGTAGGATCTGGAGGGGTGTGGGCGGTGACTTCCTCTCCCTTGGGCCACTGCCGTCTTCTTGTGCCTTTTTGTGGGTGCTGGGGATTGGGCCCTCGTGCACTAGGAAGAGCAGGGTAGAATTTCTTGCTGTGTTTTGCAGGGTTTGGAGCTGTGTTTGTGTAACTCCAACCACTCAGGCTTTGGATAGTGGGTCAGAGTCACTTCCTTTCTGGATCGGGGCTCTTTTGAGCAGGGGACTTTGGGCAGCTGTTGAGCAAAACAGAGAAGTGTGTTCCTTTCCTCTTCATGGAGGCCAGGCTGCGCACACACTGGCGACAGGGCTCCCAATTAACTCTTAAGGTTTTCACAACTTTAGGGAGCAACGGCATGTGGGTCAGGTTCATTCTCTGGACCACTGGGGGTCTGACCTTGGAGCTGGCCCTGTGTCCGGTTGAGACATCAGCCCCAGACTCACGGCCTGTGGACCCAGAATCAACCAGACTTATCTATCAACTACTATGTCCCAGCAAACACCTTTCCTCATGACTTTAGTTGCTCCCATTTTATAGATGTGGAAACTGAGGCTCAGAAACTCACCCAACGTCAGCTGTAAGTAGCCAAGATGCAAACTGAGGCCAGCTTGACCTTAATCTATATTTAGGTAAGTTGTTAGGTCAAGTCTCAGTTTCCCCTTCAGAGAAATAGGCATCTTCAGGTATAGTGACACTTGAGAGGTGGAGGTGGGAGGGAGGAACAGAATTTCAAGACTTGGCTGCATTGAGATCATCCTGGGCTACGCAAGACCCTGTCACAAACTGTCAAACAAGTGTTTGCTTTCACACCCCAGTTTACTTTGCTTTCAAAGCAGGAAGCTTCAAGAGATGGTCATATTTTTTTTTAAGGTGCTGATGCCTACCTATTGTGGGGCAGGTCACCTGATTTCCTTCCCCGAACTGATTCTTTGGTCACTGTGGGTTGTGAGAGTGCTGGAAGAATGAGCAGAGGCCACGGGCAACGCGATTGAACTGGGGCACAATGAGGTTCGTCTGTCACACTCTGGCTGTGACTGTGCTGTGGTCTCCGGGCTCCTCCAAGTGTGAGGTTAAACCATCCTCAGAGGATGCATGAGTCAGTGTCAGCTGCGTCACACTGCACAACAAACCCTGAGATGAGCTGTAACCAGGCAAGGACAGCTCCTGAGTTACTGAAGCTTCCAAGATCACTGTGACAGGGAGCCTCTGGAATCTTGGGGTGGAGCAGTTAGGAAGTGAGTTGGGTGTGGTGCCGCACAAACCTCTAATACCAGCAGTTGGGGGGCAGATCTCTGAGTTCAAGGCCAGCCTGGCCTACAGAGTTAGTTCCTAGACAGCCAGGGCTATATAGATAAACTCTGTCTCAAAAAGTTTCAAGAAAAATATTATATATATATATACATATATATATATACATATATATATGAGTGTTTTGTTTGCACATATATATGTACCATGTGTGTACAGTGCCCACAGAGGCCGGAAGAAGGTGTCAGACTCACTGGAGCTGGAGTTACAGACAGCTATAAGCCTCCATGTGGGTGCTGAGTGTTAAACTCAGGTCCTCTGGAAGGGCAGCCATTGTTCTTAACAGCTCACCCATCTTTCCAACCCCTATGTACACACACACATGTGCACACGTGTGCATACTAGTGCATGAGCACACACAGCACACACACATGTACTCACGTGTGCTGTTAAACCACAGATCACAGAGGCAGAGACCAGGTCTGGGAATTAGTAGGAAAAATCAAAGCAAGGGCTTTTGTTTTTGAGGTGGCTGCCTGCTCCAGGGTCCTTTAGTTTGTGCCCAGTCACTTAGATTGTCTTTAGCAGGGATCCATCCCAGCTACAAGTCAACTTAGAATTAAAGCAAATACTTAAGTGTGGTATTATTGTTTGCCTTGAATACGGTAAAGGGAAGGATTTCCAGAATGTGCTCATAGAATGAGGGCTTGACGGGCAGTCATGAGTCCCCTCTGCCCCAGTGAGCCCTGCCGAGATTGGCCACTGTTATTTGTCTCCAGGTGGCCAGTGGGGGAAGCCTAGGCCTCCCAGGGGTCAGCCAAGGCTTTGGCACAGTAAACTGCCTTTTTTATTTCCACTGAGGAAAGAGGAGCAGAAATAAAGATTCCAGAGAAAACAAGAGTTTCAGGTTTCATTTCCTTCAGGATGACAGAGAACACAGTTGGGCCTGTGTGTGAGTGTGTGGGTGCCCAGGGATGCTGATGTGTGAGCATCCTTAGAGGATGGAGACCCTGTCCCGGGTACCAGCTAACTGGGAGGCTGTGTCTGCTCCATCCCAGCTCTGCCCTCGCACTGCACTCTGACTCAGTGCATGTACCTGATTTAATCCCCAAGGGGAAAAAGATCACTGTCCCGGAGTACTGGGAGGCCGTCCAGGGGAATTCTGTCCCCAGCCTGCTCTGTGGTGAGGTAGTACACTCACCCCTTCCTTACTCTTGACCTCTGAGCCTGTGGTGGTGTTCTATTTTCATCTCTCCAGCATCTCTGTCTTTTGGATGGCTGAAAGAGTGCGTGGGGGTTGGGTGGTGGCGGTTTGCAGGCTGAGCCAGCTTCCTGGCCATACTCTCTCCCGTTTGGTTTTCACAGTGGGAGAAAGCAAAACAATGAGAGACAAATTAAGACGGTTAAAGTCTGTCTGTCTTTCTTTTTTCCTTCTTTCTGTCTGTCTACTTCCTTTTTTTAAAAAAAAATATTTTATTCATTTACTTATTTTGGTGTTGGGGATGTGGGACCCAGGGACTCAAGCTTGCTTGGCAAGCACTGATCCTCTGAGATGTATCCCTAATCCAGACATTTGAACCTTACACATGTTAGTTATCATTTGCATGTGGAAAGCTTGAGCTAACCCAATGCTCACCCTGCCCGGGGATTTTTCAGGAAGCTGATGGGGCCTGACGTAGTAGAGCCTGACCTGAGGCCGTCAGCTGACATCTGTGGCTGGGCACGGCCCTCCAAGTGTCACTAGGTACCCTTGTGTAGTGGAGGGGTGTTAACCCCAAATGTGCTGACAGGTTCTCCCCAGGCCTCCCAGCGTGTATCCTCCTCCTTTCCCAACCCTGAATGCTGCCATTCAGTGACACATTGCCAGGTGCAGGCTGTGGCAAGAAAAGATGGGCTCTCCCTGGAATGAAAACAGTAAATGAAGCTTTTGTGTGCCTTCTGGGTGGAGCTTGTAAAAGTCAGCCATGAACCCCAGGGCCCTTGATGTCCACGCCAGATGTGCCTGCACAGAGAGACACAGGTTTGTGCTAAACAAAAAAGTTACAGGGGCTGGGCTATAGCTCAGTGGCTTAGTGCCGGGCCCTGGTTCCATTCCCAGCAACAGAGGAAAGAACAAAGTCACCAGGAATAGGAACCAGAGGTTAAGTATGGATGGAATGACCTTTGATTTCCATGCTATTTTTGTTGTTTCGAGACAGGGTTTCTCTGCGTTGCTTTTTTTTTTTTTTTTTTTTTGTTGTTGCTTTGTTTTGTTTTTGTTTTTTGAGACAGGGCTTCTCTGTAGCTTTGGAGTCTGTCCTGGAACTAGCTCTTGCAGACCAGGCTGTCCTCAAAGGAACTCACAGAGATCCACCTGCCTCTGCCTCCCGAGTGCTGGGATTAAAGGCGTGCACCACCACCGCCCAGTGACCTTCATCTATTGATGAAGCTCAGCCAGGCTGCTGTCATAAAAGATACCTCTAGCTGGGGAGATGGTTCAGTGTATGAAAGCACTTCTTTGCAAGCCTGAGGACCTGAATTCAAATCCCTAGAACCTATGTAAAAGCCAGATTCTGGCACCAGTGTCTATTTTTCCAGTGCCCCTAAGGGAGATGGGAGATGGAGAAAGGAGAATTCTTAGAGGCCCTCAGGTTAGCTAGTATGGTATACATGGCACAAAAACAACAAAGACTTTGTCTCAAACTCTATACAAGCTCTGTAGTACATGCTCGCGTCCATATTCACACACACACACCACACACACACACACACTCACATGCTGGTATATGCACATTGTGTATATACACATTGATAAATACAATGTAAAAGAAAAGATGCTTTATATACTGGGCCCAAGAGCAATGTGGGCACAGATGGTCCTTTGGGTATCATTTCCCATTATTGTGGGCATGGCTTCAGCCCCAAGTCATGGTTGAGGGTTCTTTACCATGGAGACACCAGGCACCTCTGTCCTTCTGCTTCATACACCTGTCGTGAGGTGCTGCTAGTATGCCCTTTGAGGACCAGAGGGCATACTAGCTCTAGGCTGTCTGGGGAGGGAGGAACAACACAAGAAAGACAGTAGCAAAGAGTAGAGGCTGTGTAAGCGGTGTGTGGAACAGCCTGCCTTCTGGGGACATCTGCTTTTGATCACCCCCTGGTTGGGCAGCTTTGTGACAGGCATGCTCATGAATTGGCAGTTACCTCAGCAAATGGCTTTTGTTGACATTTTGTTACAAAGACTGTGTGCTCCCCTCCTGGGCTCCAAAGCTAGCCTGGGCTACAAGGCACAGACTTTGTGGATAGGCAGCTGTGGGGAAGTGGCCGACTTAGAGCCTACATTTCAGGTGGCATGACCCAACAAAAGCCATCCTGGGCTACAAGAGACCCTTTCTCAACTAACAAACAAACAAAAGGAAACAAAAAACTCTAGCCCAAATAACAACATAATAACCAAACCAAAACACGTTTCCTAATGACCAGGAAGGAACAATGCCAAGTTCTGGACAATGTGACAAAAGAAACCAGTCAGACTGGAATGTGGCAATGGGCAAAGTGGGCGGGGTTTTAGTATAATGGGACCCTTCTCCCTTGAGCTGTGCTTAACCCAGGGTCCCAAGGTCCCACTTATCAAAGGTCAGCCTGAGATGGTAGCTTGAGAAGAACATGAAAGACAATGATGTTCTTGTTCCTAAGCTGCTCACCCAGCTTGAGGTGGTCGAAACTTCACTTCTGTCCATCTCTGACTCTTGACTTTGTTAGTGTGTGTGTGTGTGTGTGTGTGTGTGTGTGTGTGTATTTTTGAGACAGGTTCTTGCTATGCCATCCTATCTGTTCTGGAGCTGGCTATGGAGACCAGGCTGGCTTGTCTCCAACTCATAGAGATCCACTTGCCTCTGCTCCCAGAATGCTCGGATTAAAGGTCTGTGCTACTATGCCAGGCAGTTATTTGAGCGAAGTAATTTACACTTTTCTCCTCTTATTTATATTCTCTTTCTTGCTTGCTCTCACTCTCTGGTGAGTCTCACCACCACCCTGTGCTTGGGACTGAACCAGGGTATCACACATAATACCACCATGTGTGCTTGGGACTGAACCAGAGCTTCACACATGGTAGGCATATACTCACTGTTGCACTGTATCTCCAACCTCTCCACACTTTCTTCTTGTTTTTTTTTGTTTTTATTTTTAGGCAGGATCTAACTGTATAGAAGAGGCTATCCTAGAATTCCTGGTTATCCTACACCTCTTGATGCTAGGATTGCAGGCTTGCCATACCACATTACCCAACTTCCTCCATCCTCTGGGAAGTGGCCCAGAGTGATCTCAACTGGGGCAGGATGGAGCTGGTGCTTGCTTCTTCTTTCATAAGACGGGCTTTATATTTATATTTATATTTATTTTATTTTTTGATTTTTGAGACAAGATTTCTCTATTTAGTCCTGGAACTTGCTATTTAGATCAGGCTGGCCTCACAGAGATCCTCCTGCCTCGGGCTTCTGAGTTCTGGAATTAAAGGCATGTGCCATCATGCTGGGCCTAAGACAAGCTTATTTAAAAGAGGAATGTGAGCCAGTGAACTGTGGGTAATGTGGGTGCTTGTTGCCATTTTATGACTTAAGTTTGGCCTCTGGAACCCATATAGTGTAAGAAAAGAATCAATTCCCAAAAGTTGTTCTCTGACCTCCATACATGTACACACATGGCTAAAGAAGTAAATATAATTAAAAAATATTGCCGGGCGTGGTGGCGCATGCCTTTAATCCCAGCACTCAGGAGGCAGAGGCAGGTGAATCCTTGTGAGTTCAAGGCCAGCCTGGTCTACAAGAGCTAGTTCCAGGACAGCTAGGACTGTTATACAGGGAAACCCTGTCTCAAAAAACCAAAAAAAAAAAAATATTAATAGAGGGATGTGTCATGTACGATACAGGAAACTCAGGGAAAAGTCACTGATTCCCATTTAGCCTTTGTTGTCCCAAATTTCTGGAACTTCCCAGTGACCTCATTGTGCTTTTGCTCCTAATTGTTCAGGGCCCTGGCCATCTCTGATGGCACTCAGACTGGAGTGGAGTCACAGACAGTGGTGGTTTTTTGCTATTGGGGATCGAGTCCAGGACCTCTCACTTTCTAAATGAGCACTCGCCCGAGGAGTTATCCTCCTAGATTGCTCCCCCTCTTTTATTATGAAACAAGCTCACAAAATTGCTCTGGTTGGATTTGAACTCTGAATCTCCAAATTCAGCCTCCCAAGTGCTGGGAGTACAAAGAGGATGCAACATGCTTGGCTTATAGAGATGATTAAAGTTTGTGGGATAGTGCTGGGGTATGGCTCAGTGACAGAGGGCTTGCCCAACATATTTGAGGTCTTGGCTTCTATCCTCAGCTCTACCAATAGATATTTTTAAAAGCAAATGCTGCATGCATGCAGGTAATTCTATTGACTGCCAGAGATGGCTGTGGAGGTTAAGTATGTCTTCCAGCGTTCATGAAAACATAGTGCAGGTGAATTTAGATGTTATCCGCGGTGATACCAAAGCTTGGGTTTGCAAAACGACTTCCACAGAAATGCGTTGGTTTGAGAGACTCCATTTATTGCTTGGAACAAATGATGCTGGGTCCTTTGACTCTAGCTCCGTCTGATGCTGTTGAGAGATCAAGTAAGTAGGCAGCTGTCACTGGGCCTTCGTGTGTGTGTGTGTGTGTGTGTGTGTGTGCTTGCACACACGTGCGTGCAAGCACACACGCATATGAGTGCAGGTGCCCTCAGAGGCCAGAGATATTAGATCTCTGTAGCTCCAGTTAGGGTGCTGGTAACCTAACTCTGGTCTTCACACTCTCTTACACTGCACCATCTTTCCAGTTCCCAAGATTTGTTGCTTGTTTTGCAACAAGGTTTCGTTGTGTAGCCCTGGCTGGCCTAGAACTCATAGGGATCCTCTGCTTCCCCGATGCTGGCCTAAAAAGCAAATGTAGCCATGCCAGGCTTATTTTAGTGTTTTGCCTATGGCTGTGTATGTGCACCACCTGCATACAGTGCCAGAGAGAGACAGAAGGGGGTGTCATTTTGTTGTTTCACACGTTACCACAAACCAATAGCGAGCCAAGGACCTTGGGCACAGGACTGTGGCTTTGTTCCTTTGCCCTCACACACACTAGTCAAGTGCTCTACCACCTCTGAGTTAAGTCCACATCTCTTATAATTTGGATTTTCTCTGAAGTGGTAATATTGGAGAATACAGACTAAGGAATTTAAACGTTGACCCAAGTGCTTAGGAGCCATAGTGCTTCCCTTTAAGCAACAGGATGTGATGGGGCCAGAGTGGACCCATATTTCAGTCTCTCGGTCCCTGGTGATAAAGGAAGGGCAGCTGAGCTGGCAGCAGTGTGGGCAGGAAGGGTAAGCCTGGGCACTAGTGGAAGAGAGGAGAGAGCTATTTGACAGACTTGCTTTGAGAATCTGAACGTGAGCTGGCACGTGCGTGAGCTCCTAACATCTTCCCAGTTTCCCAAACTCGTGCTAAGTAGAAGTGAGACTCATAGGAGGGCAGGTGACTTCTGCAGCCAGCCCTATAAGCCAGGGTTGTGTGAGCCTCTGCAAATCCCCAAGTTGTTTAGAGATGAACTGTTCAGGGGTGTGTGTGTGTGTGTGCGCGCGCGCTTGTGCACTGGGTGGGGCCCAGCGGCTGTCTCTAGATATAGCTGCTCTGTAGGATTCGCACGTAGGAAGTGGGGAAGTGAAACGGCAGGGCAGTCAGGACTTTGGTACCTGAGGCTCCTGGGATTCAGGGTCTCCTGCGTGCTAGGCAAATGCTCTCCCTCTGAGCCACACCTAGCTCCCAGGTGGCTGCCTTCGACTTGTTTACACATTTAGTGAACTGTGCAGCCCTCTCCAAGGCCCTTCACACCTGGGCTCTCACCCTGTTCACAGTGGCCACAGGAAGGACGCAAGCAGGCGTTATCTTCATGGTCTCCGTTTGGCTTTAATTTATTTATTTTTAAAGATTTATTTATTTGCATTTTATGTATATGAGGGTTTTGCCTGCAAATATGTATGTATACCACCCACATGCGTGGTGTCTGCAGAGGCCAGAAGAGGGTGTTGTATCCCCTGGAACTTCAGTTACAGTTGTTTTTGAATTGTCATGTGGGTGCTGAGAATCAAACTTGAGTCTTCTAAAGATTGCCTGTGCTCTTAACCACTGGGCCATCTTGCCGGTCCTGATTTATTTTATGTGTATGAGGGTTTACTTGCATGAATGTGTATCATGTGCCTGTCTGGTACTCATGGGAATCAGAAGATGCTGGATTCCCTGGAACTGGAGTTACAGAGAGTTGCGATCTGCCATGGGGGCTGCTGGGAACAGAATCCAAATGCTCTGTAAGGGCAGTAAATGTTCTTACTGCTGAGCCGTCTCTTAGCTCCAGTGGTCTCCAGGTCTCCATCTTACAGGAGGCTCACAGATAGAAAGTGGCTTTTCTGAAGTTACATAACTAGCTGAGTCAGAAGCTGTGTGTGTGTGAGAGAGAGAGAGAGAGAAAGAGAGAGAGAGAGAGAAATTCAGAATATCAGAGCCAAACCATGTGGCATTGTCACAGCCCATCACCCCAATGGATAGAAGGGCAGAAAAACTCATGAGGCACAGTGAGAATTTATGCTGGGGGCAGGATTGGACCCGAAGTCCCTGGCTTCCAGACCTGCCTCTTCATAGCTCCCCTGGTCACAGAAGGTGACAATGTCTTCTGTACCCTGTTCCCAAGTCCCTGGCTTCCGGACCCGCCTCTTCGCAGTTCCCCTAGTCACTCTACTCTATCTTGTAGTCACATCTACTCTATCTTGTTCCAGGGAAACCGGTTCCTGAGAGCACATCTCCTCTTCCTGCCTTCCCAGAGGATGTGAAGCCAGGCCCTGTGGCTACTCCTGGAAGAAACCTCAAGGACGAACAGGAAAAGGGCCAGCCTTTGAAGCCAGGCTCCGTTATGGGCACAGGTGCTCTCCGTTCTCTTCCTCCTCTTCTTCTGGGTTTTAGGTTTATTTTTATTTTATGTGTACGGGTGTTTCACTTGCATGTGTGTATATGGACTACTTGCGTATAGTGCCCATGGAGGGGAGAAAAGAGTGTCAGATCCCCTGGAACTGGTGTTAGGGATCGTTGTGCACCACTGTGTAGATTCTGGGGATCAAACCCAGGTCCTTTGCAAGAACAGCCCGTGCTCTTAATTGTTGAGTCATTCTTTGCAGCCCCACATTTATTCATAGGTTATTTTTTTTATTTTGGTGTGTGTGTGTGTGTGTGTGTGTGTGTGCATCAAAACACACTGTGCAAGTGAATTAGAAAAGGAGAAACATCCAGGCATGCCTATAATTCCAGCTATTTGAGAGTCTGAGGCAGGAGGATCATGTGAGTTCAGCCCTATTCTGGGTTAGACAACTGGGTGGGAAGTACATACCTGTGATCCGGCTTTCCTCAGGAGGCTGAGGGTAGGAGCCCCGTAGCCCGAGGCCTGCTTGCCTTCAATCCTCAGCACCAACCCCCCATCTCTAAATGTGTTAAGTAATTAAGTACATTTCTGGGGGGAGGGGAGCTGAGGATGGAACCCTGGGCTTTAGGCATTCAAACTTTACCACTGAGCTGCACCCCAGCCCCTGGTCCTTACCATTTTCATCAGAAGAAAATAATAAGGATTTGTTCAAGGTGACTTAAGTCCTGGGATCTGAGCACTCCTGTCTCTCATACTGTATACATACACTGCTGTCCCAGAACCTTGCAGAGCACATTACATGTGTGTCCAGCTCTTGTGCCAGGCTAGAGCTGAGGGACAATCTGTCAGATGCCAGAAGGACAGCCAGTGGTGACTTCTCCAGGGCTCGCTTCTCCACTCCTATAGCCCGTGACCTACAAGCTAAAGATCCCAGACCTGTGAAACGCAGCTCACTGAGGGACCTGAAGCCAGCCAACCCTTCTGGGAGAAGTCACTCTTAGGGGGCTTGGGCCTGAGGCCAAACCCCCCTGTGCTTGAATTCCCACTCAGCCTCTTCATTCCCACTCAGTTCCTCCATCTGTAAAATGGGTACAAACAGAGCCTATTACATCCTATTGCAGAGAATCAGCTGGATGTGGCTGTGTCTGCCTGTCATCCCAGCCCTGGGGAAGCAGAGGCTGAAGGCTGAATGCAAATTCCAGGCCCACTGGGTTTCTTGTGTCTCTGTGTGTTGGTGGGCAGGGTCTATAACACCAGAGCTGGCCAAGTAATATCTGCTGCGTCTGCACTAGGCACGAGTCAGTAGCCAGTGTTGGTTCAAACTTCCAGAGTCTGACATTGGACAGTTTATTTTAGGCACATTTAAATACAGCATAACTTTGGAAGAAAGTTTCCTGGTGATAATTACCACAATAAGCTTAAAGCATGACTCTATCGAAACTCTTTTGCAAAGTACTGTGACCTCTTCCATGAGAGTGGATTTGTTTTGTTCAAAACAAATTTGTTTTTGTTTTTTTGTTCTGTTTTTTTTTTGTTTTTTGAGACAGGGTTTCTCTGTAGCTTTGGAGCCTGTCTTAGAACTCACTCTGTAGATCAGGCTGGCCTTGAATGCACAGAGATCCGCCTGCCTCTGCCTCCCCGAGGGCTGGGATTAACAGCGTGTACCACCACCACCTGCTGTAAGGTAGGGTTTTGAGGTATGGATGTCAGAAAGATGGTGCATTACAACTATCCATGGAATCCGCAGCTGGGCAAGAAAACTGTTTTACTCCTCAGTCATTTTTTCCTTTCCCTCTATATAGTAATAAAGGGACCATTTCCTGCCTCCTCTTCCCATAGCCATGGGGAATTTTACAGAAGCGAAGCAGCTGTTAATCCCTCACAGCCCATTATCCCATTCTTCTTTTTAAAATGACTTAATTTTACAGCACTGGTGTGAGAGCTTCAGATTCCCCAGAACTGAGTTACAGACAGGTGTGAGCTGGGATGTAGATGCTGGGAATTGAATCCAGGTCGTCTGGCAGAGTAGTCAGTGCTCTTTTTATTTTATTTTATTTTATTTATTTATTATGTCTACAGGGTTCATGCCTGCATGCCAGAAGAAGGCACCAGATCCCATGGTAGATGGTTATGAGCCACCATGTGGCTGCTGGGAACTGAACTCAGGACCTCTGGAAGAGCAGCCAATGTTCTTAACCAGTCCCATCCTTCCCCCTCCCATTATTCTATTCTCATCTCAACTACAGACCACTGGGACGGCCCAGGCATCTCAGAGCAAAGTCAATGATCCTCAAGGGATGCCTGACTAAGAACTAAATTTCTTTAGTTATCACAGGGGCCTGCGTCAGTTATTACTCAGGCTGTGCATTCTAATGACTGGGATAGGACAGTTCATTTCTGGGCAGGCAAAAAGACACAGATCACAGTGCCATGCACAGATTCTAGCTGGGTGGGGTTAATATATGCCTTTAATCCCAGCCCTTGGGAGGCAGAGGCAGGCAGATCTCCTAATTTGAGGCCAGCCTGGTCTACAGAGTAAGCTCTGGGGCAACCAGGACTATACAGAAAAACCCTGTTTCAAAAACCAAAAGAAAGAAAGAAACAAACAAAAAAGAATGGGTTCTATAGTTTAGGGACTTAGGGGAGGATCTAGTGTGATCTAGGTCACAGGGTGGGAGGTGGGAGGCAGACTGTGAGCACAAGGATCTAGTGCCCTCTACAGTCTTTTCTTTTTTCTTTTTTTTTTTTTTTTTGCCAGTGGGAGTCCTTTTTATTTATTTAATGAATTTCTTTAAAGTTTTATACATTTTAATTAAAATATAATCACATCATTTCTCTTTCCTTTCCTTCTCCAAGTCTCTAAGTCCCCTCCCTCCAACTCCTTCTGTCTCACCCAACTCTCACATTGATAGCCTCTTCTACAATTATTCTCTCTCTCTCTCTCTCTCTCTCTCTCTCTCTCTCTCTCTCACACACACACACACACACACACACACACACACACGCATATGTACATATAAATATATAAATGCAACCTTCTGGGTCCACTTTTGCTATTTGTGTGTATGTGGTTATCAGGGCTGACACTTGCATAATGCAACCAATTTGGGGGCTTATACCTAGGAGAGGCTAATCCTCCCTCTCTTAGTCAGATGCCTGTAGTTACTCATCCCAGGGTGTGACCCTGTGAGTGTCTCCCTTTCTGCATTAGAATATCTATTGATGTTGCCATTATTCAAATCTTATTTATATAGTCATTTATATGAGAGGCTGTTTCACAGCTGACTCTCTGGTATTTTAGTTCATACAGTCTTTGTATCCCCTCTTTCACAAAGATCCTGAGCCGTAGATGGAGTTGTGATATAGATGCATCTGTTGGGGCTGGGTGCCTCACAGTCTGTTGATCTGTGTGCTGTGTCCAGTTGCCCTCTACAGTTTTTATATCTAGTTCTAGACCAAGGCTGCATAGTGAGACCCTGTCTCAAAAAGGAAGAGAGAGAGAGAGAGCAGACATGGGTGGTCGAGGTACAAATGGGGACATGGACCTCACAGGATGGGACAGGACACAGTTTACCTTAGGTCGTGGAGTCTGGACTTTACCCTGTGACTGAAGATACTGAAGCGGGAGAAGACATGCAGCCTGTGAATTCCAATTAACGGGATTCAGACCTGTGCCAGCCCGCTGTTCCTTTGCCAAAGTGAGAAAGACTGTGAGTGGGGAGGTGGGGGAGAATGGAGAGGTCACAGGTGTCCCTCTGTCCCTTCAGCTTCAGCCTTTGTAAGGCTCACTTTCCTGAATGCCCTGGGGAGCAGGTGTGCCTGGGTCACTGAGCCTGTCCCTGCAATCCTTCCCACAGAGAAGGAAGTTACTCTTGTGTATTTGTAGTTGGAAACGCGAGTCATTCTTTCCACGTATCACAGATGCCTGTCAGCCCTGGGAAAGCCCCGGATTCCAGGACCGTGTGCTACTCAGGGAAGCCAGTGTTGGAGGAAGTTTTTATTTTAGAGGAAAAGTTCAGGCACTCAGGGTTGTATTTTGGAGGCTTTTCTGTAGAGATGGATGGGCTCTCAGTGTGTCCCTGTCCTTCCATGAACCTGTGCAGTGTTCAGCAGACTGAAAGTCACACACTTAGGCTCTCTGTGAGTCAGCTGTTGTGGCTATGTGTGGTGTTTGTGGTGCAGTGTGTGTGTGTGTGTGTGTGTGTGTGACGTGTGGGGCGTGGTGTGGTTTGTGTGTGTGGTAACAGTGTGTGTGTGTGGCGTGTGTGTATTGTGTCATGTGCGTGTTGTATGTGTTGTGGGGTGTGTCCATAGCTGCTTCATCTGCTGTTGCTGTGCCTTGCCCCTCCATCTGGGGAAGCCTTACATAAGTCTTTGAAAACTTTGAAGACTGGGAAATCCCTGCTGGGCAGTTGTGACATACATCTTTGATCTTATTACTGTGGTGTAGATAGACGCTGTAAAGTAGTCCCACAATAGCTCAGAATTGAGTATAATAAAGGTTTTTTATTTAGGGGTAGACTCACAGATCACAGCCCTCTGTACGAGTGAGGAACGGGAACTGAATCCAGCAGCAGAGAGAGAAAGAAAGAGAGAGGCCACACCCAAGTGGGATGGTATCTTAAAGGCTATTGGCTGAAGGAGTTCCCACAGCTCCTTCCCCTTTTGTCTAATTCTAAGCCTAATACAAAGCTATATTACAATAAGAACAAATATCAAGTATAAAAATTAGAATTACAACCAGCATAAACAATATCAAGCAAGAAATATATGCTAAATGTTTCAATAATTATTCTATCCTAAGGAGTCTAGTCTTATATTAGAAATGGCTTGGCTAAGTCATGAGAGGAAAGTAACTACAACTATCTAGTCTTCAACCCCATCGAAGATCTGAGAAAGGAAATAATATTACTTGAGTAGATAGGAAATGCAATCAAGCAACTTCCAAAATGTGCAATAAATGACAGAGACAACTGGCTACCTGGGTAATCACCCAAAGTCTCATTTGCAATGTTGGAGCAACCAATTTTGGCTAAGGCCTAGAGTAACTGTCAGACCATTTTCAGAGTCAGGAAAATTTTCGAAACTGTCTTACCCTGTCTTGGCAATGTTTGGCAGTCTTTTTTCTTGTATCCTGCTTGTCCAGTCCAGACACCATGCATTTTGTCAGTGGTTGAGGCAGGAGCAGTTCTTTGCCCAAAGGCCAACTTTGCCAAGAAGAAATCAAGCTCCAACTGGAGTGTCCGCGGTGCTCACGTCTGCTCCTGGCAGCACCTATCAACTTCTAGAGGAAGATAGGCACTGAAGAGGCTCCTTATGGAGTTTGTTAGCCATTTGGGCAAGAAACTACTCTTGCCTGGACTGCTTGATGTTATGCTGTATAAACTGGACATGCAGAACCCACAGAAAAATGACTGTTGAAGTTGCCTAAAGAAGGTAAGACAATCCTTCAGGGTTTCTGCTTCATGAAAGAGTCTGCCAGACATTCTGCAGGACAGAGAAAAAAGGTAACTGCTGGGTGGTGGTGGCTCATGCCTTTAATCCCAGCACTCGGGAGGCAGAGGCAGGCAGATCTCTGTGAGTTTGAGGCCAGCCTGGTCTACAAGAGCTAGTTCCAGGACAGGCTCCAAGCTACAGAGAAACCCTGCCTCGAAAAAACAAAAAAAAAAACCAAAAAAAAAAGAAAGAAAGAAAAAGAAAAAAGGTGACTGACAAACTGCTAATATAGGTGGAAATGTCTTTGAAATTTCCTGTTTCATGGAAAAGTCTTCTGGACACTATGGGCTTGTAGGCTGAAGATTGGATGCCCCAATGTTACAGAAGAATTTTGGGTAACTGTCCACGCAGCAAGATATCTCTGTCAATTCTAGAGTTTTAGAAGTTGCTTACAATGCATTTCTTGTTAACTTAGGTAATATTATATCCTCTGAGGTCTTTGATGGAGTTGAATAGGTAGATATATTATAGTTTTCCTTAGGTATGCAAAAAGATAAAGTAGATATAAATATTGCAATTGTAATTCTGCTTGATCCTGTTTTGTTATTTGTAATTTTACTATGTTAAAGTTAAAACCTTCCTTCTTATTTAGACAGAAAAGGGGAGGTGATGTGGGATTCCCCTCTGTATGCTGTGAATATGTTTTATTACCATTGATTAATAAAGAAGCTGCTTTGGGCCTGTGGTAGGGCAGAATAGAGCTAGACAGGGAAACTAAACTGAATGCTGGGAGAAAGAAAGCCGAATCAGAGAGAAGCCATATAGCCACCAAAGGAGACAGATGCCAGCCAAACCTTACCAAACCACGAGCCTCATGGTAAAATACAAAATAATAGGAATGGGCTAATTTAAGATGTAAGAGTCAGGTAATAAGAAACCTAAGCTATTGGCCAAGCAGTGTTGTAATTAATATAGTTTCTGTGTAATTATTTCAGGTCTGGGTGGCCAGGAAAGAACAAGTAGTCTCTGCCTATACTGGGGCACAAAGCCAGCCTGGTCCACAGAGCAAGTTCCAGGCCAGCCAGGGCTACACAGAGAAGCCCTGTCTTGGGAAAAGAAAAAAGGGTCGGGGGTAGGGTGAGGTGGGGAATACCAAATGCTGCCACCAGCCAGCTTCAGTGATGATCAGACTTCTGATTACCCAGTGGCCCCTGAGGGGCTGGTTCAGAATCCCTGTGGGGCACCAGAGTCTGTGGGCACTCATTCCCTCCTGTAAAGTAGCATGACATTTTCACAAGTCACCCTTGGTTACTAGTGCCCACAGGATGGAGGTATTTACTGAGTGAGTGCTGGGCCTTCCTCTCCTCTGCCTCAGTACCCTAAGCTCCCCAGTCCTTCAGGCCATCCCAGGTGGAACAACCCTTGTCTCCCAGCCTGTGTAGCCCCTTCTGCTCTGGGCCTCCCTGGGGACACTTGGAGAATGGCACCTGTTGTGGAACCACAGTGGAGGTTTCTCTGTGTCCTCGGCTGTTCTTTGCCAGGCAGTGGGACATCACAGGAGCATCCCGCATCCTGTGACCTGGGTTGCTTGCTGCACCTCCTGCTTCCCCGTCTCTTCCGGTCATTAGAGATGATAAATTGCTCATGTTGTAAGATGTCACCAGGCTTAAAAGAACTGACAGCCAAGGAGCTTGTCGGCTGGCACATGGTGTCGGGGGGGGGGTGACAGCACTGATTGAGAGAGGTTGCTTCGGGGTGAGTCCCAGGCAGAGTGCTGACCCTGTCATCCTTTCCAGGGACCACCTTGGCTGGAGTCCAGCAGCAGGCCTCACACCAGCTTCCATCCAAGGAGGATGCCCCTTGTTCCTTGAAAACTGACCAAGCCGACTCTTCCCAATCTAAGGTAAACCCACCCTTGACTTCTATCCCAGTTGTGTCCTGGCTTGTGGTTCTCTCAGAAACACAGTTTCTTCATTCTCTGAGGCAAGTGTGGGGGTAGGGAGGACAAGGGAGACCCGTTCTCTGTAAGCTTCTGAGACTAAGTATAGTCATTGTGTAGATGAGGGCCCTCTGCTGCTCTGAGCATGGGGGGCTTGGTGGGGTTTGTTTCTTTGGGGTGTAATTCAGGGCCTAATGAAGCGCCCTCACACTGAGCCCCAGCATAGGCCAGGATTCATGTTTGCCACAGTGGGGATTTGAACCCAGGGCCCTTTGCATTCAACCATTGAACTATAACCACCGTCCATTTTTGTTATGTTTTGAGACAGGCTCTTACTAAGGTTCACAGACAGGCCTTGAACTTGTGATCTCCCTGTCTCAGCCTCTGCAGGGGCAGCCTGGAGGACAGGCCTGCACTACCAAGTCCAATAGGACCTCTGTTTGCAGTGACCTCTTGTAAGGTCTGCACAGGGGCTGACATGTGCAGTTACAGGAACTGGTTTACAACCACCAGCCTTTCCCACTTTCTTGTTGGAATTGAGCAACAGTCAGAGTGGTCCTGCACTTTGACTTGGTTCCAGAATGTGCTATGACTTTATTCCTGTGGGCACTTTCACCCTCATTTGTTAACACTACCAGGTAGTCTTGTGACTATATTGGTAGTAAGATGACTGTAATTCACACTGGGTTAGAAATGAAAGCATTGACTTGGGGTGCTGCTCAGTGTTATAGCCCTGGGTTCCACCCCAGCCAAGGGAAAAAAAGAAAAAGGAGACAGGTTGTTACTCTTTGGGGCAGGGTTCCATGTAGCTCACTGTATAGCTGAGGATACCCTTGAACTTGGATCCTACTGCCGTCCCCTCCCAAGTTATTGGATAGCAATCTTGTGCCCCCACACCCAGTTTCTGTGTGCCAAGGATGGAAGTCAGGGCCTGTGTATGTCCGGCAACCACTCTGCCAATGAGCTGTATCCCCAGCCCATATTTATTTTTGAGACAAGGTCTCACTGTGTACCTCAGTCTGGATTTGAATTTGTGAACCCCCTGCCTTAGAGTTCCAAATGCTGTGATCATAGGCAGGAACTACCATGCCAAGATTTTTTTCTGATCTGAAAATACCATTAAAGCCAGGAGTGGTGATTCTTGCCTTTAATCTCTGCACTCGGGAAGCAGACGCAGGCAGACCTCTGTGAGTTCGAGGCCAGCCTGGTCTATATAGTGAGTTCCAGGCCAACTAGAGTTACATAGTAAAACACTGTTAAAAAGAAAAAGATATTTTAAAAATCCATACTCTTGAGAAATTATGGGTTTGGTACCTGGGCAAGAAAGTGGCAGTTCCACCAGGCGGTGGTGGCGCACACCTTAAATCCCAGCACTCGGGAGGCAGAGGCAGACGGATCTTTGTGAGTTCGAGACCAGCCTGGTCTACAGTAGCTAGTTCCAGGACAAGCTCCAAAGCTACAGAGAACCCTGTCTCAAAAAACCAAAAATAAAAAAATATATAAAAAAATAAATTAATTAAAAAAAAGAAAAGTGGTAGTTCCTGGGGCTGGTTAATGAACATCTCCTGTGATTTAGTTAATTATTTTCAGAGATGGCTGGGTCATTGAGGACCTTTAATCTCTGCACTTGGAGGAAAGGCATGCAGGCCTCTGAATATTTGAGGCCAGCCTGGTCCATGTAGTGTGTTCCGGGTCAGTCAGGGCTACATAGTGAAACTTTGTCTCAAAAAAAGAAAAGAAAAGAAAAGTTTCTATTTGTTTTTTTTCTTCTTTTTATTTTTGCACATCATCTTTAAAATTTTATTCTATAGTTATGTATGTTGTATGTAGGTATGTGTATGCATGTGTGAGGGCATATACATGTCATGGCACACATATGGAGTTAGAGGACAACTTTTAGGAGTTAATCATTTATGTCCTGGGGATTGAGCTCAGCTCACCAGGCTTTTGCAGACCCTTTCCCTAATGAGCTCTCTTTCCAGCCCCAGTCTCATTTTTTGATAAATCCTAGTGTCTGTAACCAGCAGGAGACCATTCATCTTTAATAGCTCCAATCCCCAGGAACTACTGATAAAGGCAAATGTAACTTCAAAAATATAAGTTTCTGTGCACCTGTGTGTGAAAAGGGGAGTCACAGAGCCTGACTTCTGTTTCTGGTCTTCCATATGTGCCAGGCTTAGATTCTCTTGTGTGATTATTCAAACATTCGCACTGCTTGCCAGAACTCTGGAGCCAGAGGGTGCAGATGTAAGGGCAAGCCTATGGAGTCTTTGTTACCATTGGTAACAAGATGAAAGCCAGTTCCCAGGGTCATCATTGTAGCTTTTTTTTTTTACTCTTTGGGGGTCCACCACCCAGCTCCCAAATAAATACAAGACTTATTCTACTTATGAATGCCTGACCTTAGCTTGATTTGTTTCTAGCCAGCTTTTCTAACCTAACTTGAAGTATCCTGTTTCTCTTCTTCTATGTTTTGCCTCTGAGCTTTTTACCTTTCTTTAGTCTCTATATCTTTTTTTCCTTCTTACTCCAAGGCTGGCTGTATGGCTGCGTGGCTGGCTCCCAGCATCCTCCTTTCCTTGCTCCTCCCTCTTCTCTTTATGAGCTTGGATTTCTCCTATTTATTCTCTACCTGGCAGCTCCAGCTGTTTCTCTCTCCTGCCTAGCTATTGGCCGTTCAGCTCTTTATTAGACCAATCAGGTGTTTTAGACAGGCACAGTAACACAGCTTCACAGAGTTAAACAAATGCAACATAAAAGAATGCAACACATCTTTGTATCATTAAAGAAATATTCCATAACACGTCACCCACTCTCCTCTCTCAATCCCTAGGGCTGCAGCACTTCCACATCTGTCCCCAAGCAGGAGAAACTTTTGAGTTTGCCTGGAGACAGGCTTTTCTGGAGTGAGGCAGATGTCATCCAAGCAACGGAGGATTTTGACCAAAGCCACCGAATCAGTGAGGGGACCTTTGCTGATATTTACCAGGGGCAAAGGCATGGTGTGGCCTTTGCATTCAAGAAGCTCAGGGAGGTGAGCTGAGGGTGTCTGTAGGGAGGGTGGAGCCCTGGGGCTAAAACTGGATGGATCTTCAGGGATTGTGTCTTTTCCCATAGATGGCAGGCTCGAGTCCAGGGTCCATGGACAGGTTCCTGCAGGCAGAGATGCAGCTTTGCCTCGGGTAAGTTTCCTGTGCAGAACCCCTGGCCTGATAATGATAGCGGGAAAACAGTGCCTCCTGTGTGCCAGGCAAATGGTTAGCACTGCCACTATTGTTTTGGGTCGTTTTCTGTTGCTGTCACCTAGTGTCACAGAGAGGGTGGTGTCTAAAGTACAAGTTTGTTTATTCATGGTTCTAGGAACTGGGAAGTTGGAGGGCATTCAGTGAGGTTTCACGCGGTGTGTGGCAATAGTGGGCATCACACTGTGAAACTGAGGGTCACTCCTCCTCTTCTTGTGTAGCCCTAACCCATGACCTCACCTAACCCTAGTTACTCCTAAGCACCCTGCCTGCAGATGCCTTTGACTATAAATCTGTGGATAAGTTTCCAACATACAAATTCTGGGGCCCATGCTCAGGGCACAGCATAGACAAGCTCGTTCCATCTCCACCAGAACTCTACAACAAAGATAGCCGGGCCACAGCTGTATAGGCGCAGAAGTTGGGGCCCAGTGAGGTTCAGTTTTTGGTTCACGACTGCACAGCCAGTAATTAGCAGAGCTGGAGTGTGAGTCTTCGAGACTGTGCCCAGAGACCACGCCCTTCTTAAACAGCACATGTATGCTTGGGTTAGAATTCTCAAGAAACCTTGGCTTGTTCCAGCTCTTTCCACGTATGAAGAAAGATCCTTCCTGTCCCATTTTGAAGCCAGCAGATGGACTAAGAGTCTGATGGCAAACTGATCTTAAAACCATAGCTCTCGGGCTGGAGAGATGGCTCAGTGGATAAGAGCACTGGCTGTTCTTCCAGAGGTCCTGAGTTCAATTCCCAGCAACCACATGGTGGCTCACAGCCATCTGTAATGAGATCTGATGCCCTCTTCTGGCCTGCAGGCACACACGGAAGGAATGTTGTATACATAATAAATAAATAAATCTTTAAAAGAAAAAACCCATAGCTCTCTAGACACGTGGGGACCCATGGAACTAAGTCGGCCTCTGTGTGTTATAGAACCTGAGAGCAAAGAATGGTTCTTATATTTTATTTTATTTTTTGAGACTCGGTTTTGTTATGTAGTTCCTGTATGTGTGGAACTCATTACGTAGACCAAGCTGGCCTCAAACTCACAGAGATCCATCTGCCTCTGCCGCCCAAGTGCTGGGATTAAAGTCTTACACCATCACACCCAGCTAGTTACTTCTCTCGTCATACATATGAAGGACCACACACACATGTAACATGTATACAACTCATTTTGTGGAAACCAGATATGTAGGTATGCCCTTTCTTCAATTCTGTGCTTTCCTGGATTGGTGGATTACTCCTTCGTTGTTGGTTTAGTAGCCCAGGCTTTCCCAGGTTACAGGGAGTGCTCACTTGAAACCAGGTGACCCCTACCTCATGGTACACTGCAGACAGGCATGCAAATGACTAGTTAATGAGACAGGGAGGCAGCAAGATCTGGCACAAGGCCATTTGCAGTTGTCCTGCGAGGTGAGCTGGGCTGTGACCGTGAGAAGGACATGGAGAGCTATGTGTAACAGTGCATGGTGATTCATGAGGCAAGAGGTTTCTGGGAGGCAGGAAAGAAACATCCTTTGCCCAGATAGACATGTGGTCGGTTCACATGTGGAGCAGGAGGTGTGGTTGGAGTCCTGAGAAAAGCCAAGAAGAGAAAGGTGACTCAGACATGGGGAGTCCCCAAGTTAAACCAACCTGAGGCGGTTGTGGTGGCCTCTAGCAAGTTCTTCATCCTTAAACTTGTTTCCAGAAGTGGGGTGGGGATGGGGCCAGACTGCATAGCAGGAAAGTAGGGTGAGGCTATCAGGGATCAGAGCCTGTGGCACCTGGGAGGTGGCTGGTGGCCTGGGGTGGGAAGGGAGGGTCTGCCTTTGGCTCTTGCTGTTTGATGCCTGACTGTACACGGGTGCTGGGTTCAGATGCTGCCACCCCAATGTCTTACCTCTGCTGGGCTTCTGCACTGGAAGACGGTTCCACAGCCTCATCTACCCCTACATGGCGAATGGCTCTCTGCAGGACAGACTCCAGGCTAAGGTAAACAACTGGGTCATGGGTTGTAGTCAGATAATGGAGCAGATGGTTCCTGCCTAGGGGTCATGAGGACTTAGAAGAGTGTTACCTTTCCTGAAGGCTTATACAGTTCTCAATACAGACATCAATGTATCCTTTATTTTTATTATGATAAGTTTTTGAGACAGGGTCACCAGTAGACAGGCTAGCCTCAAACTTGCTATGACCTTGAACTTCTGATCCTCCTGCCTTTGTATCCTGAGTGCTAGGATTGTAGGCATATGCTACCATGTCTGTTTTATGCGGTGCTGGGGAATCAAACCTAGGACTTTGTGGATGGTAGCAAACAGTCTGTAACTGAGCTACATCCCCAGCTGCTTCTTCCTCCTTCTTTTGGTGCCAAGATCAAATCTAGGACGTTGTACATTCAAGGCAAGTGCTCCACCCCTGAGCTTACTTCCAGCCCTTCATGTCCATTTCATACCCCAGGCAGCTGAGGCTCAGAGTTGTCTGTCTTTCCCAAAGTCACATATTTCACATGCGTCTGAACTTGGATTTGCAAGTCAATTTATTCAACACAAATACTGTCATTTCAAACCAGTACCTCACACTGACTGAGCCCTGTGACCAAGGATAGCTTCTAAGGAGTCCAAGAACAGGCTACAGGGACTTTAGAATGGTGCAGGAGTGACACTTTCTGTACCTTCTCTTTCTCTTAGGGTGACTCAGACCTGCTGCCCTGGCCCCAGCGTGCCAGCATCTGCTCAGGGCTGCTTCTAGCTGTTGAATACCTACATAGCCTGGACATCATCCATAGCAATGTCAAGAGGTAAGCTAGGCATGCCCCCCAGCCCTGCCTTCAAGAACGAGGCCAGCCTCTGTTCTGGCTTCCTATCTCTCTCATCTCTCTCCTCTCCTCTGCATCCCCTCCATTGGGGACCTTAGCTCTCTCCTTAGGCCCTCAAGAGCCAGTACTTCTGAGGTGTGCTCTCTGTTCTCACACAGCATGTGAAGCTGCCACTATGTCTGCGGTCTTTCTGAGCCAGTGTCCCTGCAGGCCACAGCCCCCTAAATGTTTGACCATCCACTCAGGAGCCAGTTCACACTCCAACTGGGAGCTTTGCCAGCCTCAGGATCTGAGCTCCCTGTTTAAGCTTTTCTCAATACCCGCCTTGCCTGTGTCTGTTGGTGATGGGTCTTGTCAGGGAGGCTTCTTGTCCCCCGCACCGTGGTGTTGGATGTCCAAGAGGAAGTGGTGTGGGAGAAATTCCAGAAGCGCCCAAAACATTTAGCAGAACCAGCCACCCCATGACCATAGATAGGCCTTGCAGCTGGTTCGCCGAGGTTCCTCCCACATGGCACATGCCAACTTGAAGATGCTTTCCTCTCCTGAATTTCATTTGGTGGCACTAGCACCTGTGCTGAGATGGGCACGAGAGCTGGCCATGGACCCACTGCCCAGCTTGGCAGGTCTGCTGACTTCTGGCTTTGTGTGTGTGTGGAGGGGGGGAAGTTGGGGGATTGCACTCAGGGTTGAACATGCCCAGTGTGCTCTGCTCCCAAGCTGCATCCTGACTCATTTTCATCTTCTTGCTTTCCTCTCATACAACTCCTCATGCCTAGGAGGTTCCTCCTCTCCTTTCCCCCTTATTTGATCACGGGAGGTATCTCCCCATGTTGCAAGGCATCCATGGTTTGTCATGATTTCTTATTCTTGCCCATGTTTACTGAAGTGCTCCTAATAGTAGATATTGGGGTTGCTTTCTACTATAAAAAGGATTTTTAAACATTTTTTTTTTTTGGCTTATTGAGACAAAGTCTTGCTGCAGAGCAGAGCTGGCCTGTAACTCCTGTGTAGCCTAGCCTGGCCTTGAACTTGTAGCTGTCTCAGTTTCCTGAGCATTGGGTTTAGAGGTAAACTACCACTGTGCCTGGTCTGCTATCTTTTTCAAATGCTGTTTGGTGGACCAGTGATATGGCTCAGGGGGTAAAGATGCTTGCTGCTAAGCCTAAAGGCCTGAATTTGATCCCTTGACCCTATATGGTGGAAGGAGAGCCAACTCCAGCAAGTTGTTCCTCTGAAAGATGGAGTGAGTGCTCCCTCCCACCAAATAAATGCAATAAAGCACTGCTAAGATTAGTTCTGTGCCCAAAACTTAACCTTTGGTCTCCACTCCCTGGGGAGCTCTTTCTCTGAATTAGCTCCCTCCAATTAGAACCGGGTCGGTAGGAGATTTTCACTTCTCCTTTGAAATGTAAAAGTGGGTACTTTCCCTACCACCTGAGCAGAGTGAGCCTGAAAGGAGGCCAGGGTTTGTTTGCACTGGGGAGGCCAGAGCTCGCCATGGGAATAGCTTCCAAGAGCCTAAGCCAGCAAGAGCAGTGGGCTGTGTACTGGCCAGGGCTGACGTCTATGGAGGAGTGGGAGTCTGCATCTCTCTGGCCACATTCCTGGGGCAACTAGGCTAATGTTCAAGTCTATTCCCACTTAGTGGAGTGAGAGGGTTTCCAAGGTCCTACCCATTTATTGCTGGTGATTTTATGTTGAGGGTCTTCTGTGACTACCTCTCCCCACCTTGCAAGACTGCTCACTGCTAAATTGTTAGGCCAGAGGGTCTCCATGGCAACCTCTTCTTCCCAAAATTCAAAGGCTTTCTTCACTTGCTTTCCCACAGTACCAACGTTTTGCTGGACCAACATCTTATCCCCAAGCTGGCTCATCCAGTGGCTCATCTATGTCCTGCTGATAAAAAGACCAAATACACCGTCATGAAGACCCACCTGTTCCAGGCCTCAGCTGCATATCTGCCTGAAAACTTCATCAGGGTGGGGCAGCTGACCAAGCAAGTGGACATCTTCAGCTGTGGAATTGTAAGGGTCTCCTTCTCTGCATGGGGCTTGCATGGAGATACAGTCGAGGCAGCCAGACTGTGACTCTAGGCCAGATCTGAGACAAAGCCTATTGTGGCATCTTTTTAAATCTTTTGTTTTAGTTGTTTTTAGTTTACAAACGTGCAGATGTATGTGGGATGGAGCGAGTTGTGGGCATGTGGGCCTGTAGGTCAGGTGTCATTTCAGGTACTATCAACCTCCTTTGGTTCTGGGCCTTTCATTGGCTTGTTGCTCACCAGTTGGGCTAGACAGTGGCCAGTGAACCCCAGGGACCCTCCTGTCTTTGTCTTCCCCAGTGCTGGGATTACAAGTGCATGCCCCAACACCTGGCATTTTTGTGTGGTTTCTCAGGATCTGAACTCAGGTCCTTTTATTTGCAAAATGACCATTTCACTGACTGAGCTAGGCCCCCCAAGTTTGCCCCAGTTTTTTTTTAAATATTTATTTATTTATTATGTATATAGTATTCTGTCTGCTTGTATGCCTGCAGGCCAGAAGAGGGCACCATATCTCATTACAGATGGTTGTGAGCCACCATGTGGTTGCTGGGAATTGAACTCAGGACCTTTGGAAGAACAGGCAATGCTCTTAACCACTGAGCCATCTCTCCAGCCCCCCAGTTTTTCACTCTCCTTTTTTTGGTGCTGGAGATAACACTAAGGCCCTCAGTCATGCTAGACATGTGCTCTGCCACTAAAGCCATATTTCTTGTAAGTTATTTTTGTTGTTGTTGTTGTTGCAACAAGGTCTCACTCTGTAGCCCAGGCTAGCTACTAATTTATAATCCTCCTGCCTCAGCCTTTTTTAAGGAGCTGGAACTGTAGGTGTATGCCACCGGTCCTAACTTTCATGGTCTTTTTTGTATGGCTTCTGAATTATGAATGATTTTTATGTTTGTAAAGGGTTTCCATAGCTGGGTGAGGGATGCACGCCCATAATCCCAGCATTTAGGGGACTGAGGCTGGAAGATTGCTTCTAGTTTTAGGCTAGCCTAGGCTACATAGTAAATTCTTGGTCAATTTGACCTTGTCTGAAAAACTCTTAAAGTAAAAAAAGGTATAGACAGAGGCTGTATATGATTGGTGATTCTAGTGCCTGCAGATATTATCTCTCAACTTTTTGATTCCCATCCACACTGCCGGCCTAGCCAACATTTCCTGCCTCAGAGATCCACCTACCTCTGCCTCCCGAGTGCTGGGATTAAAGGCGTGTGCCTCCTCGTCCAGCTCAACCCATCTTTTCAACACCCATTTATCATTCCCATCATAGTTACGTCTGTAGTCAGTGTCCATCCACCTCTCCTGTGTACTTCCTGCTTCATGACCAGGTCCCAAGGTGCTCAGGGCCCACCCAGCTTGATGGTCTGCTCAATTTGTCTTGAGGATGTCCTCTCGATGTCTGCAGGATGGGAGCGTTCAAAGGGCTTAGTGGACACATAGGTTTGGAAGATACTGTTAAGCAAAGCCAAGCCAGTTTTTCATTATAGTTAAGAGGAGCTTTTAACAGGATGGTGACCCTATGACTTGGGTGACCCTGTGGTCTGGGTGTTGTGAACTCACCAGAGAACCCTGCGCAGGCTTTCCCAGCTTCACTTGGCGGTGGAACCTCGCTTTCTCGGTGTGTCTGTCTGCCTTGGTGTTCCACAGAATCTGCTTGGGAAATGCTGCCTGAGAAACCCAGTCTATTTGCCTTCAGCCACACTCAGGCCTCCGCACGCAGGCCTTTGCCTCTGTTCTCCGCCCTGTCTTGAACTTTGTACTTCCTCTTCTTGACCACAGTCTCCTCTCTGTCCACACCTGTCTCTGAAGCCCTCACCGAGCCACCTACCACTCTCAGTTGTACCTCTGTGTGTGAGATTCAGCTTCTTTCTTGTCCTGGCTGGTCGCTCAGCTGAGTCCCATTGTCTCCACAACCCGCTGCAATTCCCTGTGAGCGCTTCAGTGAGGCAAGCCGCTGGCCATACTTGAAGAGCCAGTGGCTCTCTGGTAGGGGAGACAGGGGAAGTTCCAAGGGAACCTAGGCAATTTAGGAAGACTATCTCAAAACAAACAAAACAGAATCAAACAAAAGGAAGAAGAAAAAAACAAGTCAAAGCAAACCAGTAGGGCAGTCTCTTTAGCTGCCAGGCAGTATGGCCTAATCCAGTAAAATTTCAGTCATGTAACTCCTGCCTACTCCATGTCTGGACCTCAGTTTTACCTTCTGTAAAATGGGGTTCGTGGTGCTTATAGAGAGTAGTGGGTGTGGGTGTGGTGACACACTCCTTTAATCTCAGCACGTAGGAGGCAGAGGCAGCTGATTTCTGTGAGTTAAAGATCAACCTGCTTTACAAGGTGAGTTCCAGGGGAGCCAGGGCTATGTGGAGAGTGTTTGGGTGGAAGCTTCACCTCAGACCCTGGCATCCATATGTCCAAGGAGTCTGGAATGTTTGGGTTGAAGGTCCACCTCAAGCCCCCTCCCCTGGAGTTGCCTCAGTCCAGACTCCATCCCTGAGAAAGCCCACCAAACGATGATCCCTCCCCAGAGATACTCAAGATCAGTCCCAAAGGGTATTTATACTGCCCCTCCCCAGAGAACAAACACTTGGTTTTCAGGTCTTCCTTCCCCGTCTCCTCTCTGGGGGCCTGGAAAGCTATCTGGAGAGTTGATATCCATTAAACCTGGGCTTTTCCTAATTCGGTTTGATTTAGTCGTATTCAGATTATTGTGTCAGCAGAGGGGCTTATCAGGGTGCAGAAACTTTTCATTGAATCAGACCAAATCAAACCGAATTAGGAAAAGCCCAGGTTTAATGGATACCAACGCTTTTGGATGGCTTTCTAGCCCCCCAGAGAGGAGATGGGGAAGGAAGATTGGAAAACCATGTGTTTTTTTTCTCTGGGGGTGGGCAGTATAAATACCCTTTGGGAGTGATCTTGAGCATCTCTGGGGAGTGTTCATTATTTGGTGGGCTCTCTCAGGGGTGGAATCTGGACTGAGGTAATTCCCAGGGAAGGGTGCTTGGGGTGGACTTTCCAACTGAACAGAGAGACTGTCTCAGATAATAAATAAATAAATAAATAAGTGAAACTTAAAAAGAGAGTAATGGGTAATGAGATACTGTGTATAAATGGGTATTGTAGTACTAGTGCGTGTGTGTGCAAACATGCACAGGTGTGCACATGCCACAGTGCATGATGGTTCAGAAAACAACTATCCGGAGTTGCTGCTTCTCTTCTGCCACTTTTGGGATCAAAATCAATGATCTGGCCTGCCTACCACTGCCTCATCGCGCCCACTCTGTCTTAGTGGGTTTTTGTTGTTGTTGTTTTGTTTTTGTTGTTTGTTTTGGTGGGGGTTGTTTGTTTGGGTAGCCCTGGCTGTCCTAGAACTCACTCAGTAGATCAGGCTGGCCTCAACGTCTCAGTTTTTTTATGGCCACTAAGTGACCCTTGTCAGGGACTTGTTTGTTCCAGAACCACGTGGCTGAGACAGAGAAGGCATGGTCCAGTCTATTGGATTGTTTCCTGTTTCTCCCTGCCTGCGACGACCTGGTTGGCCCTCCCTTCTCAAATGATGCACTCCCCTTTCACTGTTGTGGCACGCTGTGCTGCCCTCTCCTGGCCACCGCCAGCATGCTCCTCATTGCCCTAGGAGCAGGGTCACCTCAGTGGCCAGCGTCTGCTCTAACCTGCTGCAAGGGGTTGTGAGAGAAGCTTGACATAGGCCAGCTGTTCATTCTGTAGCACAGCTGCTCTACCACATGTGGCAGATGCAGAGTCAGGGCCCAGGTTTCAGTTCCCAGCCCTGAGCTCACTTCTTGTGCAGGGCAGGACTGGGAATGCAGGCCTCTGTCTCCAGAACCCTCCGCGCCTGTGTCTTTACATTGCCGAGAATCCTGTGAAAGGCAGGCTTGCTCTTAACACGGACACGGATCCCAGTTTTCCACTTGGGTGTTTTGGCTTGCACCTGCTCAGGGCTGTGCTCCTTTGTGAGTGAATTAAGTAGAAAACAAATCATGTTGGTGTGGAAGGAGGATCAGGAACCCGAGTCATCCTCAGCTACAGAGTAAGTTCATGGCTGGCCTGGGCTACAGAAGACCCTGTCTCATAAACAAAAAAATGGGTCAGGATGGCTGAGTGGATAAAGGTGCTGGCTGCCAAGTCCCAGTGGGACTCACGTAGTGGAAGGAGAGAACCAGTGCCCACAAGTTGCTCTCTAACCTCTACACAAGTGCCATGGCATAAGAAAACCAACACACACCCATACGCTGTTGATAAATAAATGTCATAATAAGAATAAAACAGAAAAGAAGCCTCTGCCATTGCCTAAATCTTTGGCTGACTACAGGCATAGCAGGCTGACACTGATTCTGTGTTCTGGCCTATCCAGGTATTAGCTGAAGTCCTCACTGGTATCCCTGCGATGGACAAGGACCGCAGTCCAGTTTACCTGGTAAGACATCCAATCACTTCTGCTTGGTTGGCTGGTGTCGTTGGGCCCACGTCCTCCATGTGGGCAGCAGGGCCTTGCCCATTGCACACAAAGTTCTCAGAGCTCAGTGCAGAGCTCTCTGTGTTTACCACACCTACCCACAGTGCCACTTTGGAAGTACAGCAGCTGAGCCACATTCTGTTCCTAGCTTTGTTCTTTTTCCTTTCTTTCTTTCTTTCTTTTTCTTCTTTTCTTCCCCTCCCAGGGTTAGGGGAGGTCTTACATTGGAGCCTAGGCTGTCTTTGAATCTTTGGAGATCTTCCTGCCTCAGGCGTCTCTCAGTTGTGGGATTACAGGCGTGTGCCACACACTCAGCTGCAGCCCTGCTAGTGAGCATCTTCCCGTCACAGCCTGCCTTCCGTTTCTTTGGTGAGTCCTTGCACGCGCTAGTAAAGCTGTCATCGTTCATCCCATGCAGACTGTGGGACGTGTCATTTTGCTTGATTTCACTCACTGTTTTTTCTAGTTTTCCTTCGAATTTCCTGGGAGTTGGCTCTTGAGACCTGCCTAGGTTCATGGTTGAGTCTTCTGTCGAGAATGCTTTGTCAGGGCTCCCCACACTGTGAAGTCACTGCTGGCTCCAGATGAGACCTCTCTTCTCTGGAGGGTCAGGAGGTGGGGCTCCGTGAACAGCTTCTGGATCCCTTATATTGGTGCTAACTTGCCTCTCTGTAAACCACTCACTGCTTCAGCTGTGCTGATTTCCCCCTCCTTGAATGGTGTCGCGTTTCCCCAAAGATAAATAGTGAAGAGGTCATGCTTACACAAGGAACTGTGTGAGTGTCAGAAGTGCCATGCTGGCCTTAGTGGCCTTTCCTTCCAGGTATTAAATCTCTGATGATGTCAGACATGTTGTGTTCTCAGATCCTGAAACAACCTACTTGCTGGCTGGGGAAATGGCGGCACAGTGGGGCTTACTTTTTATTTTACTTTTTTTCTCCCTCTGAGATAAAATCTTGTTCTATCGCCCAGCCTGGCTTTGAATTCCTGGGCTCAAGCAATCCTCCTGCCTTAGCCTCCGGTGTAGGGTGTAGCTGGAACCACAGGCCTGTGACACCATACCTTAGTTTTTTAAATCCGTGTTGCTGGGGAACACATGCGGGCATCACAAACACTAGGCAAGGGCTTGATCCCTGAGCTACATTCCCAGCCCTTGCTTTGCCTTTGAAGCAAACATCACATCCCATGGCTGGTACTCTGTCAGGACTGTTTTCTGAGTTTGTATGAAAGGTTGTATAAAGTGGCTAGTTAAATTTACATTGAATGGATATATCACTTTTATTGAAAAGGCTACAAACAGGCTGGAGAGATGGGTCAGTGGTTAAGAACTCAAACTGCTCTTTCAAAGGACCCAGGTTCAATTCCCAGTACCCACATGGCAGCTCACAGCTGTCTGTAACTCCAGTTCCAGGGGACCTGACATTCTCACACAGACATACATGCATGCAAAACAACAATGCACATAAAATAAACATAAAGAAATTATAAAAAAGTCTACAAACATCTGCCTTTAATTTCAGCACTTGGGAAGCAGAGGCAGGCAGATTTCTGTGAGTTCAAGAATAGCCTGGTTTACATAGCAAGTTTCAGGACCACGAGAGCTACATAAAGAAACTCTGTCTTAAAAAAACAAAACAAGGGGCTGGAGAGATAGATGGCTCTCAGGTTAAGAGAACTGGCTGCTCTTCCAGAGGATGCAAGTTCAATTCCAAGCACCCAGCACCCACATGGTTGTCTATAACTCCAGTTCCAGGGGATCTGACACCCTCACACAGACTTGCATGCAGGCAAAACACCAATGCACATTAAATAAATAAATAAATGGTAAAAACAAAACACAACACAACAGAAGTGTACTAACAAGGAAAGGTATACAGTTAGCCCCACACACACCAAATCAGTATGTTCAATTGTGAAAACACTTTTGAGGTGGTCATAGTACCAGGCACTGGTGGAAGGGCAAAGGATGCAGCTTGGAGAAAGAGGGAGTCTCCCCTGGGAGGGACGCCTGTCAAATAAGGGAGAGAAGACATTGACTCCAGGCAGTAGACTGCAGAGTGATGGATTAGGAGGGCTAAGAGACAGAGGGAAGGAATGGACACTGCCTGGCTGCGGCCAGGGGAGGCCCTGTGGAGGAAAAAATGGTTGAGTAAGTGACTAGAATGGACTGAGGGACAGAGACAAGGTAAAGGGTGCATTTTAGGCAGCGAAATCAAACCTCACTATGTAGTTCAGGCTGGCTCTAAATTTACAGACCTCTTCCTCAGTCTCTATAGAGTGCTGGGATTACAGGTGTATGTAATCACACCCAGCTTTAGAATGCTGTGTATCTTTTTTTTTTAGATTTATTTATTATGTATAGTGTTCTGCCTGCATTTATCCATGCAGGCCAGAAGAGGGCACCAGATCTCACTACAGATGGTTGTGAGCCACCATGTGGCTGCTGGGAATTGAACTCAGGACCTCTGGAAGAGCAGCCAGTGCTCTTAACCCCTGAGCCATCTCTCCAGCCCAGAATGCTGTGTATCTTATAATATGTAATTATAAATATGTGCATATGGAGCAGTGTTATATGCACTAACAATAAATAAGCATACACAATTTGATATGACAAATGTAGAGGTTGACTTTGAACTCCTGATTCTCCTGCCACCACTTCCTAAGTGTTACAAAAGGCACACACCAACATTCCTTTTTCTTTCTTTCTTTCTTTCTTTCTTTTGTTTTTTCAAGACAGGGTTTCTATGTAGCTTTGGATCTTGTCCTGGAACTAGCTCTTTTAGACCAGGCTGGCCTCGAACTCGCAGAGATCCGCCTGCCTCTGCCTCCCGAGTGCTGGTATTAAAGGCGTGCGCCACCACCGCCCGGTTCCATTCCCTCTTTATCTGGCTTTGTGCGTGCTGTGTAAGCAGTGTACCAACTGAGCTGCAGCCCTGGCCCCGGAGATGAGCTTGCATTCTCCCGCTGTCACTGCTGATTCTTCCTCCTGCTTCACTTGCAGTGATGTCATTCCTGGCACTCTTTGCCATTAGTCCTGAGCAACAACCTCACATAGTTTTTATTTCAGTTTTTTCTTTTCACATCTTTCTTGATGAGATGTTTCAAATGCCTTTTGAAAAAGGCACCTCTGAGCTTCTTATGGTTCTGCTTCGCTCCTGTGGATGCTTCCAACCCCTCCACCCGGGTCCCCAGTTCTCCCCTTCATTTTGGTTCTCTTGAAGAAGTTGCTTCCAATTGGCAGTGCCTGTGACTCCAATTTCTGCAGTCAAGGGTGACCTTCAGGACCTGCAGCTTTCTGTCCCCTTTCACTGTGAGATTTATCACAGGCACCTTGGTACCAGCAGAAGCAAAAAGGATCTGTGCACATGTTAATGCGATTAATTTATGGGACTGTAGAGATGACTGCAGCTAAGATCACTGGTGACTCTTCCAGGGGATCCAAGCTCAGATCCCAGCACCCATGGCCGGTGGCTCACAGCCACCTATGACTCCAGCTGCAGGGGAGCTGATGCCCTCTTTTGGCCTCTGCAGGCACTCATACACATGACAGGCACACAGTCTCAAACACACACACACACGTAAATAAAAACAAATCTTTAAAAAAAATTAAAAAAAGAGAGGCCCGGCAGTAGTGGCGCACACCTTTAATCCCAGCACTTGGGAGACAGAGGCAGGCAGATCTCTGTGAGTTCGAGGCCGGCCTGGTCTACAGAACAAGTTTCAGGACAAGCTCCAAAGTCACACAGAGAAACCCTGTCTTAAAAAAAAAAATAAAAACAAGACATGGATACATTATCTACATGACTAAATCTGAATCAGCACTCTATGATTGGCCGGGCCGTGATGGCATACGCCTTTAATCCCAGCTCTCGGGAGGCAGAGGCAGGTGAATCCCTGTGAGTTCGAGGCCAGCCTGGTCTACAAGAGCTAGTTCCAGGACAGCTAGGACTGTTACACAGGGAAACCCTGTCTCAAAAAACCAAGAGAGAGAGAGAGAGAGAGATTAAATTGGGACTGGAGAGATGGCTCCATGTTTAATAATGCATACCCCACTCTTTCAGAAAACCTGTGTTTCGTTCCTAGAACCCTCACCCAGGGGCTTTCGGGCTTTACCCTGTAACTCCAGCTCCAGAGGATCTGACACCCTCTTCTGGCCTCTGAGGGCATATGTACTCACATGTACACACCCACATACAAACACAGACACAGATACCTACAAATAAATAAAAATAAAATCTTTTTTTGTTGTTGTTTTGTTCTTTTGAGACAGGATTTTTCTGTATAGTGCTGGCTGTCCTGGAACTCACTTTGTAGACCAGGCTGACCTTGAAGTCAGCTATTCTGCTACCTCTGCCTCTTGAGTCCTGGGGTCAAAGGAATGTGCTACCACTGCCCAGCAAAAAAATTTAAATCTTTCAAAAAATATTAAATTATAAGTGTTGGGCATGTGGTAAGTGCTATGCAAATGTTGGCTATTAGTATTCACTGTGCATATATTAATCAAATGGAAGACATTTATTGGAAATGGGCTATTGAATATTCTTTTTTCCATCAAACGTCACACTTTGTACTTTAGGCCCATTATTGGATTTGTATTGTGTTACACCCAGGAATAGGCATTTCATGTTCTCATTTTCTATGGAGTCACTGAATCTGGACAGGCAAAGCCATTTCAGTTGATTTGTAAATATCACAGGGAATGCCCTGTGTACAGAGCAAGTCCTTGGGTGCTGAACTTGTTTGGGGACATCACATTTCTTTTTAAGACATCTTGCCACACCTAGCATCTCACCTGGGTTTCCTCATTCTCCTTCCAATAGAAGGATTTGCTTCTTAGTGAGATTCCCAACAGCACTGCCTCGCTCTGCTCCAGGAAGACGGGCCTGGGGAAGGAGGTGGCGAAAGAGATCTGCCGGAAGCACGTGGACAGGAGGGCAGGGCTGCTGCCCGAGGCCTGTGCCGAAGCCTGGGCCACTGCTGTGTGTCTCTGCTTGCGAAGGCGCAATGCCAGCCTGGAGGAGGTGAGCTCTCTTCTGCCTACTGCCTTACCTAGGGAGACTCACACACTGGTGATGCAATCAGTCACATTTAGACTTGGTTGTTCTCAGCGGAACCTGCTGGGGCCAGGTCAGCAATCAGGATTGCTGTGTGGGTCATGGGGGACCCTAAGAGTGGATGTCTGACTGGGCTGCAGGGGGTGCAAGAACCGGCCTCTCATGGGAGTCAGTCTCTTCCTGTTTCCCCTCAGCCTGCTTTCTCTGCCAGTGTGTCACTGGCCCTGTAACTTTTCCTCCACCCTCTTGGAGAGGGTGACTTGGAGTGGCCCAGGTGTTCCTAAGTCGGGTTGTAATAAGTGCCCAAAGGCCTCTCACTAACCACAAAGGACATATCCACCTGAGCAATCCATTGCTGTCCTGCTGTCCTGGGTTCCTGCTCTCTGCACGGGAGTGGTCCCTGTGGTAAGCACCAGGATGGTGTAGGGCGGGACTCACCATGTCGAGCTTAAGCACATACTGAACAGTCCCAGAGGAAGGCCCGGGCTGAGGGAGAAGCTGGAAGGAAATACAAATGGTTGAGGCATAAATTCCCTGGGCAGAGTGGCTTGTCGTGAGGTTGGTGAGGAAAAGAGGCTGGAGTTAGAGGGCCCTGGAGGCACAATGGGATTTTTCAGGTCACTGAGGATCTCAGCAGGAGACATTCTAAGCAGGCCTCGCCTTCAATCACACACTTTCAAACCTCCAGTTAGTTATTCATTCCATCAGTGGTTCAGTGTGTCAGTTAAGGCTTGGGTTGACCGCAGCGAGATAGCAAAACACATTGGTCTAAGCGAGATAGACATTGTCTGCCTCTAGGTGAGTGGTTTGGATGCAGGTAGCCAGCACTGCAGTGGCAGTAGCACACTACTAGGGCTGTGCTAGCTACACAGCTTCCATTTCAGGGTCAAGACGGTAACTGTCTCTAGCCTGTTGCCCAATCCGTTCTACCATATGGATCCTGGGGCTCAAACTCAGATTGTCAGTCTTGGCAACAAGCGCTACCGAGCTGTCTCACCAGCCTACACACTGACTTTTTAATTTTTTTTATTTTTGTTTTTCGAGACAGGATTTCTCTGGGTAACAGCCCTGGAACTAGCTCTTGTAGACCAGGCTGGCCTCGAACTCACAGAGATCTGCTTGCCTCTGCCTCTTGAGTGCTGGGATTAAAGGCGTGCACCACCATCACCCGGCAACACACTGAATTTTTTTTCAAGTCACCAAGGAAATGAAATTTTCTTACTAAGGGTGTGTATAGTGAGCTGTAGTGCAGGTCAGTAATCCCAGCTACTTGGGATGCTGAAGCAGAAGGACTACAAGACCAGTTTGGGCTACAAAGTGAGTTCAAAGTGTGGAGGCAGTTTAATGAGCTCCTAGATCTCGTTTGTAAGAAGACAAACGAGAAGGTCTGGGATGTAGCTCCATACAGTATGTTTGCCTACCATGCACACTCAAGGCTCTGCATTCAACTCAAGGTCTTATAGATACACACAGAAACCTGCCCACAGTTGGCCCAGTCATCGTGATCAGAAGAATGGGGTGCCGTGATTGGACCACCTGAGTTCACACGCTCATCTGTGGCTCCGGGTGCTGGGGTCAAGTTCAGATCTCTTTAAGGAAGGATGCTGTTCTTCCCACCGCAGCAGACATTTGATTATAATGCCCAGGGGATCAGGCACTGGCTCAGGTTTTAATTTGAGTTCCTGTCTTGTCTGTCTCCTCCCTCAAGGCACGAGTCTCCATGGCTGGGGTGGAGGAGCAGCTCCGAGGTCAGCCATCCCTCCCCTGGAGCAGGGTTTCTGAGGCCACAGGCCTGTCTTCCAACACACCAGAGGAAACAGATGACGTTGACAATTCCAGCCTCAGTGTCTCCTCTTCTGTGATGGTGACGTCGTGTGCAAGGGTTGCCTCCTCTTCACTCTCCAGGGAAGATGGACTAGCACAGCCATCGACCAGTGCGAGACCAGAGGCTGACTCCTCCTCAGAGGTCTGCACAGGCCCACAGCCACCTCAGGATGGTAAGCTTAGAAGGGTGAGGTAGCCATGCACGATCATTCCTGTGACCCTCACTTGGGCCATCCCTCCCCTCTTCTCATTTATGACTCTGTTTAGTTATTTAGGCATTCACAGCTCAGTGGTTACACAAAGAGGAAGCCCAGTTCACCAGTGACAGTTTATTTCTGTCTACTCACTCACCTCTTAATTCTTTCACACCTCCATCTCTATACTGTACCCTGGTCATAGCTTCTGCATGTCTGCTGGGACCACTGTGTGGCCTCCCTAATTCTGGATTCGCTGGGACCACTGTGTGGCCTCCCTCATTCTTGATCCGCTTTGGCCTCTGGCTCATGAGTTCTTCCTCCAGGATCCAGAGAGCATGATATTTATTGATTTTTAAAACTTAAAATATTGCCGGGCGGTGGTGGCGCACGCCTTTAATCCCAGCACTTGGGAGGCAGAGGCAGGTGGATCTCTGTGAGTTCGAGGCCGAGGCCAGCCTGGTCTACAAAAGCTAGTTCCAGGACAGGTTTCAAAAGCTACAGAGAAACCCTGTCTCGAAAAAAAAATATTATGTGTATGGTATTCTGTCTCTATGTATGTCTGTGCAGTACAGCACCTGAGGAAGTCAGACACCCTGGAGCTGGAGTTACAGATGGTTGTGAGATACCATGTGGGTGCTGGGAATCAAACCTGAGTCCTTTGGAAGAGTAAGCAGCATGGGCTCTTAACTGCTAAGCCATCTCCCCATGTTTTAATTTTTAATGTATTCATGTATGCATTTTTGTGGTACTGGAGACTGGATATAAGGCCTCATGAGTAAAGGCAAATGAGTATCCTACCACTAAGCTACATCCCCAGTTTAGAGTTTTTTTTGTTTTTGTTTTTTAAATTTTGAGACAATGTTTCATGTAGCCAGGATAATGTGAACTTTCCTATGTAGCGGAGGATGACCTTGAACTCCTGATCCTCCTGCCTTCACCTTCCAAATGCTGGAATCACAGCACTGGTGAGATGGCCAGCAGGTAAAAGCACTTGCTTCGAAGCCTGACAACCTGAGTTTGATCCCAGTTCATCACATGGTAGAAGGAGAAAATTGATGCCTGCAAAGTTGTCCTCTGACCTCCACAAACACACCTTGTCATGCATGCACTTGCCCATGTGTTCAGCATGGTAAAGTACTTGCTGTATAAGCCTGTCAGCTTGAGTTCCATCTCTGGAACCCAAAAATGGGAGGAGAGGACAGACTCTCTCCAGAAAGCTGTTCTCTGACCTCTTCATGTATTCAGTGGTATACACACACACACACACACAGCTGTTCTCTGACCTCTTTCAGGTATTCAGTGTATTCAGTGGCACACATGCTCGCACCCACGTGCACACACACACAGAAAAATAAAAAATATTAAGTAAATTGAGACAGAGTTTCTTCTGGGCTATCTAGTGAAACCCTGTCTCTATTTATCTTGGGATTGCAGGTATGTGCCACATGCCCTGCTAGAGTTTACAAAAACACGCTGTATAGTTCATACTCATTGTATTTAAAAACACTTCCTTGGGGCCAGCAGGGCCTTGTGTGGTCCCTCTTGCCTGCCTCTTCTTCCTTGTCAGTCACTTCTCAAGACTCCTTCCATCACTGCACTTTGGTCCCAATATGCCAGACTTCCTAGTGAAATAAAAGTTGAAGCCTTTTCGATGAAGAGTCACCATGCCTTATACACATGCCTCACTGGTAGCTGGATTTTCACTACTTCTTTGGGGGAGAAGGAGATTTAGAAACAGCTGTTGGTATTGTTGACTCTGTGCCTCTCCCCTATCTATCTGTGGAGGGACGTGGGAGCCTCTCTGTGGCAAGGGTGTGTATGTGTGGTAGGGGATGGAGGGTTTGGGGGCTTATGGTGTGTGTGCAGACTTCCTGCAAAGACAGATGCCATGACATACTGCTTGCATTTGGGACCTGATCACAAACTTGATAAAAATTTTAACAGCAACACTTGTTGAAGTTGCACTTTTTCTATTTTCTGTTGAACTTCAGCTACAGAGACTTCATGGAAAATTGAGATCAATGAGGCCAAAAGGAAACTGATGGAAAACATCCTACTCTACAAAGAGGAGAAGCTGGACAGCATGGAGCTTTTTGGACCCTGATGACCAGAGCAGAGCTGAGGACTCTTATCCTCAACTGGATAGACAATTGTCCAGTCAAGGAAGAGGTCTTTGGCAGCCTAAGGTCTGTTGAGACCCATACAACCCAAATGCCAGCCTGGACAAAGGGAAACCTGTTTTCATCAGTGTTGAGTTGTAGGTAGAGAGGGCAGGGGACCTCAACTTACACCAAACTCCAGGAAATACTCTTCCTTTCCAAGACTTCTGAGAGGACTATGAAGTGGAATGCCTGGTATGTGACCCAAGGATTTGGGTGGTTTGTGGTTCCAGGAAGTCCAAGTTAAGCACCATCCCAGTAGCGGCTCTCACTCCTCCACAACCGACAAGAGCAATCCTGCAGCCCCCATGGTGATTTCCAGAGTTATCATCTGTCAGTCGTATCTGCTGACAGCTTTCTGCAAACCTCCATTTCCTAAAAGACCTTCGGCTGGTGTCTCAGTGAAATTCTTGACTCATCTCTCAAGTTCAAGATTACAAAAGCAAGGCACTTGGCAAAGGACTTAGCAGGCTTTCTGCTTCTTCAGTTGTGTAATCCACTGGTATTTATGAACCACTTGCTGTGCACCTTTATCCTCTCATCACGCCAATGCCCAGTTTTGTTTTGTTTTTTAATGGAGGCTCCAGGATTGTGTGTTATTTATAAATGGGTGAAGAATCATGAGAACTAGTCTCATGTTTAATTCTGCTGCTAGCTAAGTCAGTCACTCAACGTGTGGGAACTCAGTGTCCTTGTAAGGTAACCCCTGCTCTATTCTCCCTGCCTCAGCTCTTGGGAGGAAAGGTGCAGTGGCTATAGAAGCACTTTGGAAAATGCATCTGTCCTGTTTTATAAAATACATAGAAGGTATTAAGTTCATGTTTCTGCCATGTAGGAAATGTTGATGCTGTGGATATACTTTTGAAAAAAGTCATGTTGCAAGTCCTTTTGTGAAACAAAGCTCTTTCTAATTCACTATTTAAAATAATTCTACGATAGTGACCTTTTTGTAAAATAAAAATGTTTGTAATCTCACAGCTATCTTATAATTATTTTTGTGTCTGGGTAATTTGTTTACAGAATGTGTTTGACTCAAGGACTCTTGCTTTTATGTACTTTTTGTCTGTATAATGTGTGCGTGCATTTATGTGTGTGAATATGGTATGCACGCCACCATGGGCCTGTGGGACTCAAGAGGGTGACTTCAGCTGTCAATCCTTCTTCCTCAAGGTTTGCTGTTTTTCTGCTTCTTTTTTTTTAAATATTTATTATGTATACAGTATTCTGTCTACATGTATGTCTGCAAGCCAGAAGAGGGCACCAGATCTCATTACAAATGGTTGTGAGCCACCATGTGGTTGCTGGGAATTGAACTCAGGACCTTTGGAAGAGCAGGCAATGCTCTTAACCACTAAGCCATCTTTCCAGCCCCCTGTTTTTCTGCTTCTTACACAAGGCTAGCTGGCCCATTTCCGTGTAGGTGCGCTTTGTTTATATACACCCCTGCTACACACCCAGCTTCTGTGTGGATCCTGGTAGCTGAACTCAAGATCTTATGTATTAATGGAGGTTATCTCTCCCGCCCAGTCCTGCAGCTGTTAAATCCCAAAGAATCACACAAAGATCTACATTATACTGATTGGCCTAGTATCTCAGGCTTCTTATTAACATAATTTATATTAGCCCATAATTCTTGTCTATATTAGCCACGTGACGGGGCTGGAGAGATGGCTCAGCGGTTAAGAGCATTGACTCTTCTTCCAGAGGTCCTGAGTTCAATTCCCAGCAACCACATGGTGACTCACAACTATCTATAATGAGATCTGGTGCCCTCTTCTGGGGTGCAACATACATGCAGGCAGAATACTGTATACATAATAAATCTTTTTAAAAAATTAGCCACGTGACTTGGCACCTTTCTCGGTGAGGCAGTCACATCTTGCATTCTCTGCATCTGGGTCACAACTCCAGACTGAAACTTTCCTCTTCCCATAGTTCTAGTGCCCTGCCTCTACTTCCTGCCTAGCTACTGGCCAATCGGCGTTTATTGAACAAGTAGAAGAAACACATCTTTACAGGTAAAACCATTATCCCACAGCACTTATGGTGTGGCAAGTGCTCTTATCCACATAGTAGACTTAGGATGTTGTCACTTCAGGATGGGTTCCATCATCAGTGTCTTCACCCTAGTGGGGATGAGGCGTTTGTATAACCTTCCGTGGATATTAAAGTTGCTTTCATTTTTATTGTTACAAATAGTGATGGCTTCTGGAATGGCTAACCTTCACTGTCAGCGTGGTTTACAATCACTCAGGAGGCAATTGACTGAGGACAGAAGACTCATTCGGAGAATGGGAGGCATGATTCCGTGGGCTTGGGGTCCTGCCAGCTGAGTGCCTAGAGCCTCATGTTCCTGCCACCAAAGCTGTGAGTTGTCCTGGAATGTTGGACTGTACCTTAACTAGTAAGGCAAACTCTTCCTCCCTTGTCTTTTCTTTCTTTTTATGCGGGGTGGAAGAAGTTTCGAGACAGTTTCTCTGTAGCTTTGGAGCCCGTCCTGGAACTCGCTCGGTAGACCCGAACTCAGAGAGATCCGCCTGCCTCTGCCTCCCAAATGCTGGGATTAAAGCTGTGTGCCAACCACCGCCTGGCGGCACTACTTTTTATTTCTAGAGATGGCCTCACTCTGTAGCCTAGGTTGATCCGGAACTCATTAGATATCCCAAACTGGCTTCCAACTCACAGTAGTTCCCCAGCCTCAGCAACGCAAATGGAATTACAGATGTGAGCCACTATGACTGCTTCATGCTCTTCTCTGCCCCTTGCTTAAATTTTTTTTATTTTAATTTGTAGGCAGGGTTCAGGTTGTCTAGGTTGGCCTTAAATTTGGAAATCCTGCCTCTTCTTGAGCAGCTGGGTTTACAGGTCTATCCAACAAGTCTGGCGTGTGTGTGTGTGTGTGTGTGTGTGTGTATGTGTGTGTTGTGTGTCTTGTCCCTTCTCTATGTGTTTGTGTCTGTGTGTCTTGTGCCTTCTAACCCCAACTCTGTCACTTTCTGGATGTGTAGTTTGGTTTCACCGAACCACAGTTTCCTGCTTTGCAAAAAGGATGACAACGTCTGGTACACAGGAATCCGGTGCCAAGGCACTCGCTCACTTCCCCAGCTGTAGCTAGGCGTTGCTACGGGGCCACGTGAGAGGCTCCACCCCACGTCGCTCCCAACCAACCAGGAAGCTTCGTGAGGCGTAGGGCCACGCCCCAGGAAGCCTGCCCAACGGGAGAGCTCCGTCTTGAGCGGAGTAACGCCCCTCTCCGTTGGAGCAATGAGCGCTGTCCCTGCAGCAGGCTCCGCCCCTGCCGCACGCCGTACGCTGCACGCCGGCCGCCGGGCAGGTTCAGCTGGGCTGACGCCGAAGCTGCGGAGTAGGCGGCGGGGCGGACGCCTTGGGTGAGGGCGCGGAGCGGCGCTGGGCCGGGTCTGCTGGGCGGGCAGAGGTGACTTCCGGCGCGTGGCTCCCGAGGCCAGAGGCTCCCTCAGGCCCGGGGCGGGGCGGGGCGGTGGGAGCCGAGCGGCCACCCCGCCCGCGGCCCGCCCTTGGCGTCCGGGGCCTGCGGGCGCCAGAAGCCCGAAGGGCGGCTGTTTCGCACGCTCTCGGCTCCCCGCGAGGGGCTTCGGAAGGTTGACCGCTGCGCCGCGCCGGAAGCTCCCCGGCGTCTCGGGAGTGGCGCGGTGTTGAGATAGGAGCGCGCACAGACCACGGCAGCGCGTCGTGGGGCTCGGCGCTCGGCCCGTGGGCGCGTCTCGGAGCGCTGTGGCGTCCCTGAAACCCGCAGCACTGGGATGGGCAGACGACAGGAACGGGAAAGGTCAGTGGGGCCGGACCCTGCCGCTGCCACGGCGGCTTCCCGCTGGTGGGAGGTGAGCAGCCTCACCATCCTCGCCCCTCTGTCCCTGGCAGGTGCCCATGGCGTCGGAGCGGCGCAAGGTCAAGTACCACTGGGGCAGTACGTCGGAAGGGTGTCCCAGCAAGCGCAGCCGCCCCCGGGAGCCCGGCCATGTGGCCCCCTCCAGCCGGTCCGTTCGTAGCTGTGCGTCGCGTCCTCGAGGGGCCAGCAGCCCCCAGCGTCTGAAAGCCCGGCGGGGGAACGATGTGGCCCGCACGTCCCGGAGCTCAGCCCGTCGCCGCACCTCCTCTTCCTCTTCGTCGTCCTCTCTCTCCTCGGGCTCAGGTGCAGGCGGGCCCGCCTCCCCTGGCTTCCTGATTGCGAGCACTCGCAGGTTCCTTACGTCCAAGGGGTCCCCTCTGCACCCCGCCCACTCCTCCCTAGACGAGATGGCTTCTCTCCGGAAGGAAGCACGTAGCGTTAAGGTACGTGGCGGTGACAGCTCGCAGACGGTGAAGTCTCTTGCACGTGGCTTGAGAGGTGGCGGGGACGGATTTGATGGGAGGAGTTTAAGAATTAGATTCTGTGCGGGGCTTGGGTGTGTCGGGGAGCGGGTTGGGGGGAGTTGGGGGCGGGGCTCAATGTAGAGGGAGTTTTCAAATTTGGTGGCATTTGGAACTACTGGGAAGCTTGACAGTGCTTGTGGCCTGCCATCCCAGAGAGAGCGATTAAAGAGGGCTTGGGGACTCTTTGCCAGCTTCTGGTGGTTGAAAAGGAACAGCCCAACTGGAGAATCATCACGGTGGAAGGTGGAATGTTGCTCAGGAGAGAGAGAGTGTAGACTTCGGTCAGGATAAAGAATTTGCTCTTGGGTCTGGAGAGATGGCACATGCTGGTCTTGCAGAAGACCCAGGTTCTGAGCCCAGGTCAGGTGGCTCACATCATCATCATCTATATCTATGCCCCCGCAATGTTTAAGCATGCATGGGCCGCCTGTTTATGGTGGTTCTCCAGTTGTTCCTATCCTGGGCAGTCCTAGACGCTTGTGTTATTTCATACCCAAGGCCCCACGGTCTTCCTTTATGCTGTCTACCCAGCGTTTTTGGGCCTTCCTCTTCACCTTATCCCGTGCACTCCTCCAAGCAGTGCTATGTTTGGGTATCTGCCGTCATTCATTCTCATAACATAGCTTAAGTATCTCAGGCGCCATTGCCGTCTCCTGTAGTTTCCTTCCTTCTGTAGTTGGAGATGTTTCTTAATGTCATCATTGTGCAGCCTATTCATGTGACTGCCAAGAATCCTCCTGAGACATGCCATCTCGAATACATTCAGCTGTTGTTCTAAGGAGCCTTTCATTGTCCAGGTTTCGGAATTGTAAAGAAGGCAGCTCAAGCCCAGCAGTGGTGGCGCACGCCTTTAATTCCAGCATTCGGGAGGTAGAGGCAGGGGGATCTCTGTGAGTTTGAGGCCAGCCTGGTCTACAAGAGCTAGTTCCAGGACAGGCTCCAAAGCTATAGAGAAACCCTGTCTCGAAAAACAAAACCAAAAAACAACAACAACAAAAAGGCAGCTCAAGATAAGTGTCTCATAAACTTGTAATTTTGTTGTCGTTATGTCTCTTGCTGATCAAACCTTTCCTAGTGCCCTGAATGTGGTGTCACTATCTGTATCTATCCATCTCTTGACGCCTGAAATAGTTCCCACCTTTGAACTGAGGTTTCCTCCCAGATAGTCAAAGTTGACTGTTTGCTTGAGGTTCTGATTCTTTATTACAATGTTAAAATCCTTGTGGGTCTTCCCAAGTGTTGTATCTCAGTCTTCTCAATGTTTACTTTCATACCAAGGTTTTCACTGACTTCCACCACTATTTACCAAGTAGTGCTGTATCATCAGCGAAACGCAAGTTATTGATTCGCACACCACCTAATGCACGCCTACCTCCTCATCCTCCAGGGCTATTGCTATCATTAATTAGTTCTTTTTCCTTTCAGGTGACTCACAACCACCTCTAATTCTAGCTCCCAGGAATTGCATTCCTCTGCCCTCCATGGGCATAAACTCAGTTAAAAGTAAAATTAAAAAATGTCTTCATACTTAGAACAGTTATGAATCTCAGCTAAGGAATTGGACTGTTAGTGTGGCTTTTCACCAAAGTTGTGGATTCTGGCATGTTGACATTTTTTTGAGACAGGGTCCCTCTATATAGATCAAGCTGTCCTGGAACCCATAGATACCGGCCTGCCTCTGCCAGGTTTAAAGGCATATGCCACTATGCCAGGCTTGGGTGGTTTTTTTTGTTTGTTAGTAGTTATCTTTGGAGATTAACTCAAGTCTAGTTCTCAGTGGAAGCACACAAGTGGGGTTTGTAAGGGTTTGTAAGTTTTTGGAGCAGACTGAGGAGAGCTTCAAAGAGCAGATCCATTTCAGGTTGAGTAGATTTACTGAGAGGGCCTGTTTTGTGGGATTTTTTTTTTTTTTTTTTTTTGAGACAGGGTTTCTCTGTGTAACAGTTTGTCCTGGAACTCATAGACCAGGCTGGCCTTGAACTCACAGAAATCCACCTGCCTCTGCCTTTGCCTCCCAAGTGTTGGAATTAAAGGCGTGTACCATCACTACTGGTTATGGGATTCTTATGTAACTGTAAAACAAAGATCTTTGCTCTTCTACTGATATTACATTGTAGGTTTTGGAGCTCTGGTAGTCTTAAAAAGTGGACTGGCATTGTGTTTGTAGAAGAGTGTGTAGAGAAAGTCTCGTTTGTGGGGAGATGGTCTGCCCCTAGAGAAAGCGGTGAAGACAGTCTGTAAGGAAAAGGGAGTTTTAAAACCTTTCCTGATGGTTTCTTTTTGAGATGGGATCATTTGGTCTAGGTTGAACTCCATATACAGCCAAGGATGACCTTGAACTCCCAGTCCTCTTGTGGAAATACAGGTCACTACATTTGACTTCCTTGGTGGTTTCATAAATGCAGCTGAATCTTGGCTGTTTAACTCAGTAAGCTCTTTGTATTTTGCCTGCTTGTATGTATGTGTGAGGGTTTTGGATCCCCTGGAACTGGAGTACAGACAGTTGTGAGCTGCCTTGTAGGTGCTGGGAATTGAACTCAGGTTCTCTGGAAGAGCAGCTTGTGTTTAACTGCTGAACCCTCTCCCCAGCCCAGGTATTTGTTTTCTTTTTCTTTCTTTTTTTTTTTTAATTTTCCATCTTTACATTTTTTTTTCTTACTCTGTATCTTTTGTATTTATTTTTTTGAATTTTTGAGATGGGTTTTTTGAGACAGGGTTTCTTTTTTTTTTCCCCCATGATATTTATTGAGCTCTACATTTTTCTCTGCTCCCCTCCCTGCCTCTTCCCTCTCCCCTTCAAACCTTCCCCAAGGTCCCCATGCTCCCAATTTACTTAGGAGATCTTGTCTTTTTCTACTTTCTACTTCCCATCTATGTAAGTTTCTCTTAGTGTCCGCATTGTTGTCTAAGTTCTCTGGGATTGTGGTTTGTAGGCTGGCTTTCTTTGCTTTATGTTTAAAAACCTCCTATGAGTTAGTACGTGTGATAATTGTCTTTCTGTGTCTGGGTTACCTCACTCAGTGTTTTCTAGTTCCATCCATTTTCCTGCAAAATTCAAGCTGTCCTTATTATTTTTTGCTGTGTAGTACTCCATTGTGTAAATGTGCCACATTTTTCTTATCCATTCTTCAATCGAGGGGCATTTAGGTTGTTTCCAGGTTCTGGCTATGACAAAGCTGCTATGAACATAGTTGAGCACATGTCCTTATGGCACGATTGAGCATCCTTTGGATATATACCAAAAATGGTATTACTGGGTCTTGAGGAGGGTTGTTTCCTAATTTTCTGAGAAATCGCCACACTGACATCCCCACCAGCAATGCAGAAGTGTTCCCTTTTCCCAACATCATCTCCAGCATAAGTTGTCATCAGTGTTTTTGATCTTGGCCATTCTTACAGGTGTAAGATGGAATCTCAGAGTTGTTTTGATTTGCATTTCTCTGATGACTAAGGATGTTGAACATTTCCTTAAGTGTCTTTCAGCCATTCCTCTGTTGAGAGTTCTCTGTTTAGGTCTGTACTCCATTTTTTTTTTTTATTGGATTATGTGATTTTTTGGTGTTCAATTTCTTGAGTTCTTTGTATATTTTGGAGATCAGACCTCTGCTGATGTGGGGTTAGTGAAGATCTTTTCCCATTCTGTAGGCTGTCATTTTGTCTTGTTGACTGTGTCCTTTGCTTTACAGAAGCTTTTCAGTTTCAGGAGATCCCATTTATTAATTGTTTGTCTCAGTGTCTGTGCTGCTGGGGTTCTATTTAGGAAGTGGTTCCCTGTGCCAATGCATTCAAGTGTACTTCCCACTTTCTCTTCTATAAGGTTCGATGTGGCTGGATTTATGTTGAGGTCTTTGATCCATTTGAACTTGAGTTTTGTACATGATGATAGATATGGGTCTATTTTCATTTTTCTTCATGTTGATATCCGGTTATGCCAGTATCACTTGTTGAATATGCTTTCTTTTTTCCATTTGATATTTTTTGCTTCTTTATCAAATATCAGGTGTTCGAAGATGTGTGGATTGATATCTGGGTCTTCTATTCGGTTCCATTGGTCCTCCTGTCTGTTCTTATGCCAGGTATTTGTTTTCTAATCACATGCTCTAACATGTCAAGTTTTATCTCTAGCCTATGCCTCATGTTTTCTCAACACAAACCTTACAGCCTGAGCTCTGGGGGACAAGTGGAATTTTTCTTTTTTAGTTCACAAATAAAGGTGAATTGAAAAGTTGTCTTTGGCACAACCATACTGACTATGGCTTAGTGCAAGTCAGGTAAATATGAGCCTTTTCTCATACAACTTATTTTGTTACTAGTCCGTCCACGTGGGCGTTGGATGGTATCAGTGTTAGATGATTGCGGTTAGCATCACTGACAGGGAGAATCCCAGTGTCAGGGACAAGAGTTTTCAGTCTCAGGCTGTGTTGCTGATTGCTGGTTAATTGAGGGTATGGCCTCTAGTCTGCTTGAGTCTAATTCTAGTCTGATTCTGTCTTTCAAGAAGGCCACTGGGGTCTCCTTTGATAGTTACAATCTGTACTTTGAGTGTTATGCCAAGAATATTTTTAGGTCATGTGGCCAGCTTCTAAGGCACTGTGTGGTGAGAGGGTTGGGGAAATGGTCCCAAGACCTCAAGAAGTGTAGGCTTCTTGCTTAGCAGATGTGTATGACCTTGTTTATCTTGAGTCTGAGGTGTTGTGAATGGCACAGCTGAGGAGCATTGATGGAAACATTTTCCCAGGGCCATCTCTGGTTGCTTAATCTGTCCTCACCAGTTCTGCCTGCTTTGACTTCCACAGGTGCGCACTTGGCTTTGCGTGTCCTACACTTTCAGCTCAGAGCTCTCAGCATCGGGACACAAAATGTTCAAGAGTGAAGATGTTTGAACGTTTTATTTTACTTATTCCCTGCTGGAATTGGTTTAGGACCTCTCTGCCACTGAGATACACCTCCAGCTCGTGGTAGTAGACAGTCCTGATGCCCACCTTACTTTGTTCTTTTGTTGGTTCTCAAGTCTGAAGTTGAGGCTTAGTTTTGTTTTGTTTCCATCTTTTTTGTTTTGTTTTTTGAGACAAAGTTTCTCTTTAGTTCTCCCTGTCCTGGGTAGACCAGGCTGTCCTTGGCCTTGAACTCACAGTACCAGGATTAAAGGCTTGTGCCGCCACCACCACCCTGTTTTTGTTTTTTTTTTTTTTTGAGAGGGTCTTTTAGCTGAGTTTGGCTTTGAACTCATGATCCTCCTATCTATACTTCCTGAGTACTGGAATTAAAGGGGTGTGGCTGGCATCTTTTTTTTTCTTTTTTCTGAGTTGTTCCTTTTTAAAAATAACAAAATAATGTTTATTGGGCTTTGAAGAGATGGCTGAGTGGTTAAGAGCACTGACTGCTCGTCCAGAGGACTAAAGTTCAATCCCCACCACCCACATGGCAGCTAACATCTGTTCCAGGGGATCTAATTCCCTCTTCTGGCCTCCATGAAAGTGGTGTGCAGACATACATGCAGGCAAAACACCATGCACATAAAGTAAATCTTAAAAAGCCATTAAAATGTTAATTTTAATTAGTGTGTATGGGGGTGTTCATGTGGTGATCAGAGGATAACTTTTAGAAGTTGGTTTTCTCCCGACCAAGTGAGTCCTCTGCAATAGAACTCAAGTTGTCAGGTCAGGCTTGGCAGCTCAGAATCCAACTTAATGGTTCCATGCTAGGCTAGCTAGCCAACAAATTAGGAATCAACTTGTCTCTACCCTCCTTTTAGCATGAAACCATCTCTCCTGCCCCAGGAAGTTTATTTTAATATTTATTAGTTGTTTTTTTATTACTTTGTCAGGGATAGAACATGGGACTTCATACAAGTGCTCTTCCACTAAGCTAACCCCTGAGTCCCCTTAGAGTCTCAGAACTATAGAGAAATGCTCTTTGGGGAGGGGGTTCAAGATAGGGTTTCTTGTGTAATAGCCTTGCTGTCCTGGAACTCACTCTGTAGACCAGGCTGGCTTTGAACTCACAGAGAACTGCCTGCTTCTGCCTCTGCTTGGATTAAACACGAGCACCACCACTACCACCACCCAGTTGAAAAATACTCTTGTTACTGCCTAGCTTGCTGCCCTTTGCAGTGCGCTTAATGAACCCATTTTTAGTTTTAGTTTTATTTGTGTGTGTCCATGCCACAGTATTTGAATGGGGGTCAGAAGACAACTTTTGGTAGTGGTTCTCCTACCCTGTGGATTGTGGGGATTCAACTCAGGTTGTAAGACTTGGCAGCAAGTGTTTCTGAATGTTGAGTTATCTTTCTGGCTCAGTAAACTTGTTCTCCCCCCCTCCAAAAAAAGATAATTTAGCAAAACAGCAGTAGTGGCTTCCACATTAGGGCCTATGACTTTCATAGCCACTGGCTTTTGACCAGTTTTTCAGTACTGGATGTGAATTATTTTCATTTGGTCTGGTCTTAACTCCAATCAGAAATCAGTTAGCTATTCTTTTTATAGTAATGCCTCTGTTAAACTAGTAGGCATGTCTTGTTTGACAGATCAAGAGTGTGCAGTATTCAGGATCTCATGAGTATCCTCTTCTGGTATGAAAACTACCCAGCAGGGAGAAGACTTCTAGCTTCATTTCTGTGTGTCATGCAACCTTAGAGCATGTGATTACACAATACTGACTTCCTTTTTCTGAGCTTATTTAAATTGCAGTTGTTTTATGTGTGTGTGTGTATGGCACGTGAGGAGATCAAAGGACAACTTAGAGGAATTGGAATAGTCTAACTTATCCCCAAGAAGAAGTGTTTTGGTGTTTTGAGACAGGGTTTCTCTACTTTGAGGCCTTGTCTTGGAACTAGCTCTTGTACACCAGGCTGGCCTCAAACTCAAAGAGATCCGCCTGCCTCTGCCTCCCGAGTGCTGGGATTAAAGGTGTGCGCCACCACCCCCAGCTCCCTGTGGACTCTTATAGCGAGTGGATACAGAAGAAGAGAATGGGGCTGAGGTATTACCTATGTTTCGGGAGGCAGGGAATGACTTGGTGCATCCTTATGTCATCTTTGGGAGAGTATCCTCCTAATAGCAGGGTTACAGTTTGGGGAAAGAGTTAGTGGAACGTTTGAAGGAAGATTAGGCCGTAGGGGCAGAATTTACTTAGGACTGGGGGACTTGGGTACGTTGGGCCAGCCCTCTCCCTTGTTGGGGTGTTAGGTTTCCTGATTTTTGTAGTGGACTTGGCTACTTCCAGTGGGAAAACATTGAATTGTTATCTATCATGTTGTGTGTCATTGCTTCCCATCTCTCATTGTAGTGCAACTCTAGTGTTAAGTTTCCTGTCCACTGTAGTAAGAAGAAGCCATGATGTATTTTAGAAGTGAATTTTAAATAAATGATTAAAGCATTACTATATTAACTTTCCACAGTGGAATAGGGAGAAATTACTGTCTGGGAGAATCTTCTTTCCCTTGGGCTGATGGAGCCATTATTGACTTGTCATTGGCAAATGCTGGAGATATGAAATGTCTCTTAGAACAAACCTCTGAAAGTTTCTTTTTAAATTCCAGGATGATTCTAAAGATAGTTCTTGTCGTTCTGTGAACTCTGAATTTGCAACTGAAGCTGAGGGTCAGAGTGATGCTATGGAGGAACCCAACAAGTTCCAGAAAAGGAAGAAGGATAGGCTTCGAGACCAGGGCTCAACAGTGATCTATCTGAAGGCCATCCAGGGCATCCTGGGGAAGTCAATGCCCAAGAGGAAGGGAGAGGCTGCCACTGCTCGGGGCAAGGCAAGCTTGGGAGAGTATTCAAGCAGGGAAGGACCAACCAGGAATGTGGAAGGACCAGCCAGGAGCAGGGAAGGACCTTTGGTCAGGAGTGGGGAAGGACTGGCCAGGAGCAATGAAGGACCCGCCAGGAGTGTGGAAGGACCAGCCAAGAGCCGGGAAGAACTGGTTAAGAGTGTTGAAAGACCAGCAGGAAAGGTTACAGTCACAGTACCTCAGAAGGAAGAGTCACCTACAAAGGTCACGGTGGAGAAGGAAGAGCCTGTGCAAGACCGGAGTAGCTTCTGTAACAGAAGAGTGATTATAGACTCTGTGAAGAAAACTAGTGAGGAGCTGCTTGGTGACCGCAGGACAGTCATTGACAAACCCTCTCCAGCCCTAGAATTTTTTGATAACTCTGATTCTCATGCAGATACTCAAAAGGTAAATGAGCACACACCAAACATCTGGGTTTTGAATTCTCTTGATTATATCTGGCATTTAGTCTTTCTAGTTTGATCCTAAGTGATAGAGATACTATCTTGGTGTCATCCACCTCCTGACCTTTGTCCACCACCATGCTGAGAATCAAACTCAGGACCCTAGGCATACTAGGCAAGAATTTTACCTCTAACCATAACTCCTAGTTCACAGAGGACAGTAGTTAAAATCAGTATTTAACATGGACTCCAGGGAACTAGTGCCTCTCTTCCATCACTTCTTTCATCAAACTTTGATTGGCTTTTTAAAAAATATGTAAAAATTCTATTAAATGTGGTAGTGTGTAGGTTTGTTTGCATTGAAAAATACCAGCATGATAGTGGCTTAAACAAAACAGAATTTTGATTTAATAAGAATGGGATCTTGGTGCCTTCTTTCTTGATGGTCTGCTCTGCTAAATATGGTATCCATTTTATAGCCTGAAGTGGGGACGCAGATAGAATTGAGTTTGTTACACAGACATTGGCCAGTGGAAAACATATGAGAGAAAAGGGAATGTTCCTTTTCTCTCTTGAGAACTTGGTTCAAAAATTGTATATTTTGAATCTTCTCATGCCTATTTAGAAGCATCTGGGAACCCAGTTAACATCTTAGCTTCAAGAGAATCTGAGAAATTCTGCCTTGAGCCCCCAGTGTTCAAACATCAGGTTCCACACTGATGTTTTTATCTGAATGTAATTGCATTGCAAAAACCTTCTAAACCACATAGTTAAGTTTACATCTGGTGTAACCTCAGAGTGGGATTAAGGTCAGTGTGAATTCTGGAAGGGAGAGACTATTCTGGAACCACAGCACTGGATGAGAGAGGGGTTTCCCATGGATGGTCTAACTTGTTGCTTTTCTTCTCTGCAGCACACAGACAGAGAGGTGGTGATTGAGCATCCCTCTTCAGGGAGTGACTGGTCAGATGTGGATGAGCTGGCCACTGTGAGGTTCTCCCAAGAGGAACCTGTCTTGCTGAAATACTCAGCAGTTCCAGAATCTTCTTCCTTCCCCACTGACTATGTTATGTACCCTCCTCATCTGTATAGTAGCCCGTGGTGTGACTATGCCAGCTACTGGACTAGCAGCCATAAGATTCCAGGTTATCCATTGGTAGGATCCAGCAGCCATGACTCAGCACTGGCTGGGAAGAGCAGCCAGGACCTTCTGAGTGTTCATTCCTCCAAGTCCACAGTGAGCACTCAGAGCATCTCCAAAGACCTGGACCTTGCCCAGGAAGGCAGGTCCCAGAATTCCCATTCACTTCAATTCTCCAGAAGCACAGAGCGGGAGAAGGAGGAGGTGAAGGGGAAAAGGACATTCCGAGAGGAGACACCACCTCGCCACACCAGAGAACATACATCCAGCTCCTTGCCAAGGAGCCACCGGGAGATGAGCCTGGAAGAGGGCTTCATCGATACTCACTGTCACCTGGACATGCTTTACTCCAAGCTGTCTTTCAAGGGGACCTTTACAAAGTTCAGAAAGATTTATAGCAGCTCCTTCCCCAAGGAGTTTCAAGGCTGCATCTCTGACTTCTGTGATCCAAGGACACTGACTGATGGCCTATGGGAGGAACTCCTGAAAGAAGATCTGGTTTGGGGGGCCTTTGGCTGTCACCCTCATTTTGCACGCTACTATAATGAGAATCAAGAAAGAAAGCTTTTGCATGCCTTACGGCACCCCAAGGCTGTGGCATTTGGAGAGATGGGCCTGGACTACTCTCACAAGTGTACCACGCCAGTTCCCGAGCAGCACCAGGTACTGCATCTCTAGTCTGCTTTCCCTTGGACATTTCCTTTTGTGAGTGGTTGAACCTCCCAATAAGGGCCGTTCTGCATTTAGAACTCCTTGAATGCCATTCTTCAACTGTTTTTCAAAACTTTTTTTTTCCCCCCAAGACAAAGTTTCTTTGTATAGCTCTGGCTGTCTTTGCTCTGTAGATCAGGCTGACTTGGAACTCAGAGATCTGCTTGCCTCTTCCCAAGTGCTGGGATTAAAGGTGTGTGTCACCACTGCCTGGCTTGGCCTTTCTTTTTAAATGTGAGATTTTGCCACTATGTCAAACTGGCCTCTCCAGTGCTGGGATTATAAACCTTGCCACGAGGCCCAGTGTACCAGCCACTACTGGAACTCTTGATCTCTTGCCTCCACTTGCCAAGTGATAGTGATTAAAGGCATGTGCTACCACGTCTCACTTTTTTGTTGTTTTTGGAAACAGGGTTTTTCTGTGTAGCCATGGCTGTCCTGTAACTCATACTTTTTCTTTTGGATTTCTGAGACAGGGTTTCTCTGTGTAGCCTTGGTACTTGTCCTGGAACTAGGTCTTGTACACCAGGCTGACCTCAAACTCACAGAGATCCACCTGCTTCTGATTCCCAAGGCATGTGCCACCACTGCCCAGTTTGTAACTCATTCTTATAGACCAGGCTGGCCCTGTACTCAACAGAGATTGACCTGCCACTGCTTTTGGAGTGCTAGGATTAAAGAAAGGCATGTGCCACCACGTATGGCTACATCTGTCTTTAGCACTTTTATAAAAGATGGAGATGAGGCATTTTGAGACTTTTTAAAGTTACATTTATCTTCATATGTGTGTGTTCTTGTGCATGTGCATTCTCTTGGTGAGTGGAGGTCAGAGGAGTTGGTTTTCTCCTTCCACTGTGTGGGTCCTGGGGATTGAACTCAGCTGTCAGATTTGGTGGCAAGTACCTTTATCCACAGGTCTGTCTTTGTGGCCTTTATTGAAACAGCTGTTTTTAGAAATCCATTTAAATTTTAGTGATGTGTACGTATCCATATGTGGGTCTGTGTACATGAGTGCAATGCCTATGAAGGCCCGAAGAGGGTGTTAAAGTCTCTAGTGGCTTTCCAGGTCTTTGTGAGCTGCTTGACATAGTTTCTGGGAAATGAGCTCAGGTCTTCAGGAAGAACAGGACATAGACCTAACTTCTGAGTCATCTATCCAGCTGCCTGTTTTTGAAACTACTACTACTACTACTACTACTACTACTACTACTACTTCTATTTGGTTTTTCCAAGCAGGGTTTCTCTGTGTAGCCTGGCTGTCCTGGAACTCGCTCTATAGAATAGGCTGGCCTTGGACTAAGAAATCCACTTGCCTCTGCTTCCCGAGTGCTGGGAATAAGTTGTGTGCTATCACCTTGCAGCACTTTTGAAACTTCTTATGGCTAATGTCAGTGGTAAGACATTTGCTTTCTATTTGAAAGCAGCATACTTTTATTTTTTGTTTGAGATGAGGTCTAATATAGCCTGGGCTGGCCTTGAACTAGCTTGCTAGCTGAGGATGACCTTTTGCTCTTGATTTTATGTTTACCTCTCTAGTATTGAGATTATATATGCCATACTGGCTTGTTTTGGTTTTATAAGATGAAATATGCCTGTTACAGAATATTTTTAAAGGTACGAAAATATACAAAGAAGGTATTTCTCATTCAGTCTGAAATAATGACTGTTAATTATTAAAAGTTTTTTTTCTTCAGTATATTTGAACTTGGCATTTAGGCAGGAGAAGAGCCTTTGTAGCCTTTCAGTGGACATCTCTGATGGAGAATAGGAGTCAGTGGCCCTCCCACTCATCTTTTCCTGGTTCCCAGGTGGTATTTGTGGTGGAGCGTGTATGCTGAGCTCCTAAAGCAGCTAGGAGGTCTGTGAGGTCTTAGGCTGTGTGACCTACAGGCTACAGGCCTTGGGGCTAATGTGTTGGGGTCCTGACTGCAGAATTTGGCTTGCTGGATTTCCTCTGGCTTGAGGTAGTAATGTGTTAGCCATGTGACACACACATAAAGTGACTACATCTGGACACGTGGAGGAAAAGAGAGTCTTAGGATAGTGAGACACAATGCTCTGCTTTCCACTTGTCCCTGTCTTACTGAGGGTTTCTACTGATGTGATAAACACAGTAGCCAAAAGGAAGCTAATAGTAGAGGCCATGGAGGAATGCTGCAGACTGGCTTGCTCATCCTCCTTTCTTACACCCTAGGACTGTCAGCCTAGGGGTAGTGTTACCCACAGTGATCTGGGCCTCCTCAAATCAACCATCAGTCAAGGAAGTAACCCACAGGCCAGTATGACGGTGGCATTTTCTCAAGGTTTACTCTTTCCAGATGACTCTAACTCATGTCAAATTGACAAAACTAAAGCAAGATAGTCCCTGTGGCACAAATTAGTGTGCCAGGGGAAGAGGAGCAGTTAAGGGAGCTCCTTGCAGTGTCACACAGTTGTACAGATGATGTTTACTGCATTTTTAGTGCCAGGAACCGTGCTGAAAGGACTTTGTTAGATTATGAGGGGCTCATATCACATCTACAGACCCAGAGTCACTCTGCTCAAGCTAAACTTGGCTAATGTTCTTATAGCTGTCGCTTGCTTTGGTGAGATGAGACTCAGATGAAAAGAATGAGTCAGGACATAGATTGCTGACTGGAGAAGGACAGAACACACCTGAATGTGAAGCACTTTCCACTTTAGAGGTTTCTGTCAAGACGGAGGGCCCTAAGCTGGAGAGGGGAAGCAGCTGCTGTGGTTTTTTTTTTTTTTCATAAATCTTTTTTTTTTTTTTTTTTTTTTTGGTTTTTTCAAGACAGGGTTTCTCTGTAGCTTTGGAGCCTGTCCTGGAACAAGCTCTTGTAGACCAGGCTAGCCTCGAACTCACAAAGATCTGCCTGCCTCTGCCTCCCGGGTGCTGGGATTAAAGGCGTGCGCCACCATCGCCCGCCTATATAAATCTTAAATTAGACACCTGGTAAAGTGAATAGTGAGCAGCAAGCAACCTGTTTGCACTGGCTGAAAGTCTTACTTTGAGGAAGAAGAACCCAGGGAAGGATTGTGTCTTGCAGTATTGGGAGGGTCATACTTGATGGAGTTCACATGCTTGGGTTCCAGGTTTGATTCACAGTACAAACAAGAGGAGGGGAGTTGGAGGGAGAGGGAGTGAAACTTGGTTTTGTTACTTGATACTTTTTTGCTTCCTGAAGGATTGAGAAAGTAGAGGGGGGAAAATGAGTTGAGTAGTTCTCATTAACTCTTTCCTTGTTTTTGTCTGTGTGGTCACAGATTTAACTACTTCCAAGATTAGGCCCTAGATATTTCCTGAGCACATTGCACAGATCAGTCATTAAGAGAATCGTAATTGGCCGGGCAGTGTTGGTGCACTCCTTTAATCCCAGCACTCTGGAGGCAGAGGCAGGCGAATCTGTGAGTTCGAGACCAACCTGGTCTACAAGAGCTAGTTCCAGGACAGCTAGGACTAGTACACAGAGAAACCCTGTCTCAAAAAACAAAAACAAACATAAAAACAAAAACAAAGCAAAGCAAAACAAAAAACAACAAAAAAGAGGATTGTAATCTTTTGATTGAAAAGCCAAGAAGAATGGAGTCTCCCCACCAACCTCATTGAACCCTGGGTATCTGTGCTTCTATTTGTGTTTGCCTGGAATTAATTATTGAGTTAATGAGGATGTAAGAAAGCCTTGGCTCCCCCCGGAGAGTCAGGTTAAGTTCGCAATTCCTGGAATGACATGTCAGCCGAGGACCAGAGCATAGGCAGTCAGGGGAGAGTGCTTGGGTGAATAACACAGGTGTACATCTTTTGTTGTTCTCTTCAGCCCTGCATGCTAAGGAATTTTTTTCTCTTAACTGTTTTTGTTTTTATAATTTTGATGTGTGTGTGTCAAGCTATTGTTTATTTAATGTTAGGCCTCTTGGTAAGTTGCAAGGGACAGTTGGTGGCTTGTCTTAAAATTACCTGTCAAAGATTCAAGAAGAAAATACATGTTGCTTGTAGGTAGGCAGTCCCATCCTCCTTGTGCAGGAGATAGAATTTAGGGCCTGGGGCAGATGTGCCTTGCAACAATTTTTAAGAAAAGAAAATAGAAGGGTCAGGAGGTAGCTGAGTGAATAAGAAGATTCGCTGTGCAAGCCTGAGGGCCCAAGTTTAGATCCCAAAACCCACATTAAAATTCTTTATTGTGTCTGCTCAGTGAGGTGGCTCAGTGGGTAGAGGCACATGTCTTTAAATAAAGCCTCATGCCCTGAGTTTTATCTTCTTTTTTTTTTTTTTAAAAAAAAAGATTTATTTATTAAGTATACAGTGGTTTGCCTGCATATGTCCCTGCAGGCCAGAAGAGGGCACCATATTTTTATTACAGATGGTTGTGAGCCACCATGTGGTTGCTGGGAATTGAACTCAGGACCTTTGGAAGTGTAGCCAATGCTCTTAACCTCTGAGCCATCTCTCCAGCCCCGAGTTTTATCTTCTGATCCCATTTGGTGGAAGAAGAAAATCAACTCCTGAGAGTTGCCTTCTGACCTCCCTTCACCCCAAATAAATAATAAAGGTGTAATAATTTTTAAAAAGTTAAAAGCTACATCAGATTTGATATTAGCATGTGCCAGTCATTCAAAATATGATCCTCTTAATGATTGATCTGTGCAGTGTATTCAGGAACTGTCTTGGGCTTAATCCTTGGAAATTAAGTAGTTAACTTTTTTACTTAGGAAAAAATGTTATTTCTAAGTATATACTACCAAAAGAATATTGTTACTGATGCTGAAGATGCAGCACAGCTAAAAAGAATATTGTTACTGATGCTGAAGATGTTGCACAGCTAAAAAGCTGCTTATGGAAGTGTCATGTGTCAGGTGAGGCAGCTTACACTTCTGGTGCTATTCTAAACCTAGCCATGGTATTAACTGGATTTTACCAGTTCTACAGAATGATATGTATCCACAGGTACTCACTTAAAAGGACATTCAGGAATTGTGAACCCTAAGAGGTGGAGGTGTGTGTACAACTCTTACATAGGGAAAGGTCAAGAAGTTGATTACCTCTTGAAAGTAGAGGTGCGTATTGAGCTGAAGAACAGCAAATTGGAATTATACATTCTAAATCTTGGCCTCTGCACCCCTGTAGGGTGTTCATTGCCAGCTGCTCAGGAAAGTGAACTGTGAGGGTTTCTTTTGTTCTGGGTTACTGCCTTCTGGGGTGGCTATAGTGCCTTCCAGGAAACCATTGAGGATTGCAAGTACCAGTAGGTGGTAACTTTGTTTACAATTCTGCTGTATAGTTTAGAAACAGAGAATTAGAGATAGCAGAAGGGCCACTAATCAGCTGCTATCACTTTGCTTTCTCTCAGGTGTTTGAGAGGCAGTTGCAGCTGGCTGTGTCTTTGAAGAAGCCCTTGGTCATCCACTGCCGTGAAGCTGATGAGGATCTTTTGGACATCATGAAAAAATTTGTGCCCTCTGACTACAAGATCCATAGGTTAGGAGCTGTAGCTTCAGTGGGCACATGGGCACTCCTCTGCACTAACCGAGATGAAACTCAAGGAAAGCAATCATGCTATTTGGGTGGTTTTTTGAGGCCTTTTGTGATCAGGACCCTTGTTGCATTTTAAAAGTAGTTTAAATTTTGTTTTTCCAATTTTTATACATGAATACTTTATTTATATCATTTCTACCTCTTCTCCCATATTACATTTAAGAAAAATTTGGGAGTTTTGAGACAGAGTCTTGAAAGCCTAGGGTTAGCCTGGAACTCATGGATATCCCTTGCTTCAACGTCTAGAGTTCTGGAATTACAAGGTGTGCCACCACACTTGGCTTCCTGTGTGTTTTTAAGTTCTTTTTAAATGAATTAAACATTAAGTAGAATCACATGAAACTTCTGGTACTTGACCAGTCTGCGCTTATATAGCCATGACTTTTTAACAGTTTAAATTATTACCATTTAATCACAAATGGGTTAGAAGGGGCTTCTTGGTCTTCTTGTGGGAGAAGCTGCTTTAGGTTACAGTAGCTCAGCATACAGAGACCCTTTCAGGGTTTCTAAAAAGGTACTTCATATATTTCTTTTTCTTACTTGAACTTAAAGCTCTTTTTTTGTTTGTTTTGTGATTGGGTCTCACTTTAGCCCAGGCCAGACTTCAGATATATAGCGGAGGATTACCTTGAATTCCTAATCCTCCTGCCTCTGTCTCTCCCCTGCTGGGATTATAGATATCCACCTCTATACCTGACTGAAAACTCCATTTATTCAAGTTAGCATTAAAGGTTCAGGTTGTGTTTTACCTCAGTGGCAACCACAGTCTTAGTCTAGGAAACTCCCTTGCATTCCTACATTGCTTATAACAGGCACGGCTCTCTTCTGCCATAGAGGAGCCGGTGAAGCTCAGCAAAAGCCACTGTGGTGTCAGTATGCAAAGTGCAGGACAGAGGTGGATATGGCTATAGGGGGAACCCAAATAGGGGCCCTTTAGTCTGACTAAAGATGGTCAGGAGTTGACACCTGAGTGAGCTGTTTTGCTGGGCTGAAGGGATGAATAGAATTCAGGGAGGCTGAAAGCAAATCTAAGTTTTGTCAGATGGTAGGAGGGAGTAGGCTTTCAGCCACTGTGTTGCCATTCCCTAGGTCCTAAAGCAGTGGCTGGGGTGCAGTGAGAAATGGTTGGAATTTCAAGGCTTTGAAAATGGCTGTGTGTGTGTGTGGTTTTTTTTTTTTTTTTTTAAAGATTTATTTATTAATTATGTATACAGCATCTGTCTGCATGTATCCCTGCAGGCCAGAAGAGGGCACCAGATCTCATTAGAGATGGTTGTGAGCCACCATGTGGTTGCTGGGAATTGAACTCAGGACCTCTGGAAGAATAGTCAGCGCTCTTAACCTCTGAGCCATCTCTCCAGCCCCCAAAATGGCTGTGTTTAAAGGGATAGCTGGACCAAACCTAAGACAGTTTGATGGGGAGTTGTGACTGCAGGAAGCTCAGAGTTCCAGATGAGTTGACAGTATTTGTTGTCCAAGAACATGAACTGATGTTACACTTAAGAAGAAAATTCTTAATTTTAGCTCTAGAAAAGCAGAGGCAGATGAATCTCTGTGCGTTCCAGGACAGCCAGGGCTATGTAGAAAAACCCTTGTCTCAAGAAATTGGAAAAAACAAAACAAAACACCCAACATTTTTTTCACCTGTGCTTCATTCCCCATGATTTTTTGTTTTGTTTTGTTTTTTTGAGACAGGGTTTCTCTGTGGCTTTGGAGCCTGTCCTGGAACTAGTTCTTGTAGACCAGGCTGGCCTTGAACTCACAGAGATCCACCTACCTCTGCCTCCTGAGTGCTGGGATTAAAGGAGTGTGCCACTACTGCCTGGCTCCCCAAGATTTTCATTTGGCCATTTTCTTTTAGTCCATCTTACAGTACAGGCATGATTTTTCCATGCTGAAGTTGTAACCTCAGTAGGACTGGTCTTTATTTCTTTAGTCTCCTCTCCCACACTTCTCCAGGCTGTGCCATGACTCTAGTTGTGTCAGATGGCTGCCCAGATTGTGGGGTGGAGATGGGACTGGTGCTGCTCAGTATCCGAACCTCATGCCTGCGTGGTCCTGCTTTGTTTGTACTGGTTCCTTTCTCAGCTTGCTCTGACGTCTGCTTGGGTGCAAGCTTTACTTTTCTAGGATCCACTAATGGCTGCTGCAGGCCTGGAGGCAGCTAGGGGACTGCTGCTGAGGCCTGGGAGCAAGCCCTGAACCATGCTCTCCCACAGGCACTGCTTCACTGGCAGCTACTCAGTCATTGAGCCTTTGTTGAAGTACTTCCCTAACATGTCGGTGGGCTTCACAGCAGTACTGACCTACTCCTCCGCCTGGGAGGCCCGGGATGCCCTTAGACAGATCCCATTGGAGAGGATCATTGTGGAAACAGACGCACCCTACTTCCTCCCTCGCCAGGTAGGACTGTCTTCAGACCGACTTGAGGCACTGAGGCGAGTGGGTGGGAGGCTGGCTGGGCCCACATCCCAGTGACCTCCTGGTCGCACCCTGTGTGGTATAGGTATCTCCCTGTTGTTACTCTGTAGAACCAAAAGTCCTGGGGGCTGAGAAGCTGAAGGGTAACCACTCTCTTCCAGGCAGTGCAAAGCCCTACCCTGTAGAGGGTAGTCCATGGAAGCGTGGGACCCCGCTCACCCAGAGCCCCCCATGACTAGGACTCTCCCTGCACCTGCAGGTAAAGGGGTCTCTACAGGGCAGCCCCAAAGAGGTCCTTGCTGGGGATGGGATGGGGGATACTCTATGTGACACATGTTCAGAAGGCACAGCAATGATGTGAATGCTTGCTGTCTTCCAGGTGCCAAGAAGTCTTTGCCAGTACGCCCATCCAGGCCTGGCCTTGCACACAGTTCGAGAGATTGCCAGGGTCAAAGAGGAGTCACTTTCCCGTACTCTGATGGTCCTCCGAGAGAACACCAGTCGCCTCTACAGTCTTTGAGCAGGGAGCATGAACAGGCATCTTCTGGCAAAGGTCATAAGAATAAGAGACACATGTTTCTTAGCAGTCAGCCATGGAGTCTTTTACTTTTTTTTGGCTGTTCTGGTGTAACTGGTATGTCCAGCCTGTAACCTGCAGCCAAGAAAAGTTATGAATGAATACAGTTGAATGAAAGTCCATAAACTTACTTAATCTTTGAGATTTATTTATTTTGTAGCTAGATTGCCTGCTTCTTACAGATGTGAACTTCTAGATGACCATGTGATATTACAATGTTATTGTTTGACACACCTAGTAGAGAAAACAAATCAAAGGCCAGTAAGATGACTCAGTGGGTAAAGACACTGCCAGCCTGGTGAACTGAGTTTGATCCCTAGAATGTGCATAAAGGTGGAAAGAGAATCATTTCCATGGAGTTGTCTTCTAACCTACATGCCTGCTGTAGCATGCATGCCTCCCCAGTCATGCATATTCACAATAATAATAATATATATATTTTTTAAAAGAATGTAAGTGGGCTGGAGAGATGGCTCAGCGGTTAAGAGCATTGCTCTTCCAAAGGTCCTGAGTTCAATTCCCAGCAACCACATGGTGGCTCACAACCACCTGTAATGAAGTCTGGTGCACTCTTCTGGCCTGCAGGCATATACACAGACAGAATATTGTATACATAATAAGTAAATAAATAAATATTAAAAAAAAAGAGTGTAAGTTTAGGGATAGTATTAAGCCTGGTTTGTTGAGCTTGAACTTGGAACCTTCTTTCCTTTTTCAAACCCTCTAGGATGACCAGTGGCCTGATGTATAGGATGGGCTCCATCTGCCTGTGTCCGAGGTGAAGGATGTGTTGGAGAGCCTGTCAAAACTCAGCAAACCAGGATGGAATATTACCCTTGGAACCTCATTACAAGGCTTCACCTGCTGGTTGGTGGGTGGGTACTGTGAAATGGATTTGGGGAAAAGGGTAGTTTTGCCTGCTGGCCACATGGCCCCGGGTTATCAGTGAGCAAAAACGTTTGTGACACAAGAGTCCAATGAGTTGGCCAGTCTGGATACCTGACCAATAACCTGGGTTTCCCAGCAATCTGAATAAAGTCACTTCTTTGTCTTAGCACATGTGGGTGTGTAATCTGGTCCCTGCTTCTCTGTCATGAAAGGAACTTCCTCAGGGAGGTCTCCTGGGCATTTTCTCGAGCCTTGGTTCAGGTGCAACCTTCCATGACTCTTCCATGGTTGCCACTGGTTCTGTGTCTCCAAGGTGCTGGTCTTTATGATCCCACTGCTGTGTGGTGATGTGCCCTGTGAGGACTAAAGAAAGGGGTCTTCATAGAAGAACCCCAGAGGATGTAAGAGGTCTTCCTTCAGCAGGTAGCTGAGCATCTGAGCCCCTTTTTTTGTATCTTTTTTCATAAAACACTAGACCAAGAATATTTTCCTCCTTTCACACTTCTCAGTCTCCCTGTGTCCCCCACCTATATGCCATTTCCCAAAGCTCACAGGGGGCTTTGATCATGTTGCATTGCTAGCATTGATCAAGCAGCCTAGATTCTAGGTGAGATTTTCTCTTGGCTACTTTTTGTGTCCTTTTCGTATTTTAGGAGCCTTCATTTGTTTGTGCAGTGTGTGATCGAAATTGGTGGCTTTGTTCTGGTCTCTGTGGTTCCTTGTAAAGGTGGGGTCGACCCAGGCTTTACTGTGAGGAGAACCCTGTTCTTGGTCCAGAAGGATTAGATTGTATAGTCCAGCACTTAACAGTGGGTTCTTCTATGTGGCTTTGTCTTTGAAACGTGCTCTTGAACCTTGTGAGGTAAAATAGGTGAGCTGATTATTACCTTTCTGAATTTTCCTCCTAACCCTAGTACTCAGTGTCAGGTCTGGGAAATAGCTTTCGTTTCTGTCCGCCTCCCTTGGGTCAGCTGCGTTTTGCCTGTGCTTCACATTTGTCACTGTGGGAAGAGCAGGGGACTTGGCCCCTGTTTGGAAGCCTTGGGGTCTGCTCAGTCTGCCACACTACTTTATTGTTACTCAAACAAGATGTACTGTAGCCATTTCCTCTGCAGCAGGCTCTTGGTATCTTTGAGGGCATTACTAGCCTCATTTTAGGCATTACTGTTGGTCACTACACCAAATTAGAGGAGACTGCCTTGCCCAGATGCCTCCTCATCTCTCCTTGACTTTGGTCTTCTCTCTAAAAGTAAAGGGACAGGTCCTTAATCCACTTCCCCAACCCATGCTCACCTTGTGTTTCTATTTGACTAAGTGATGCTGCAGGCTAGTCCAGTCAGCTTGGTAGTGGGATATTCTGTGTGCTGCTTTCTATTGCTGTGATGAAACACTGACTAAATACAACCTACGGAGGAAAGGGTTTATTTTACTTGGCAGATTACAATACATCATGTGGGGGAGGGGCAGGGCAGGAACTCAGGAGGGAGCTGAAGCAGAGGCCATGGAGGAACACTGCTAAGTATCTTACCATAGCTTTCTTAGTTTGTCTCCTTATACAACTTGTGACCACCTGCTCAGGTGTGGCACCACCCTCTATGTGCTGGACACTCCCATATCAATCATGATTTAATGAAGTAACCCATAGGCTTGCCTACATGCCAATCTCCTGGGAGCATTTTCTCTGTTGAGGTTCCCTCTTTCGGGTAACTTAGCTTGTGTCAAGTTGACAAATCAACGTACTACTTGGGAATGTCTGGAGATGTTGTCAACTTACTGTAAGATTAAAATGACTGAGAACATGGTCCTGTCTGAAAAGCCTGCTGCTTTAGAATGAGATGTCCTTGTGACTTTCCTGCAGACTTAAGTATACTATAGCTGTGTAGCCTTTGGGGAGTATATAGTTCGGCAGAAAAGCAGTGTTATACATGGGGGTGTTGATGAGTCAGTTGTAGTGTAGGTTTTGGGCTCTGAACTCTGTTTCCAGGAAAACTGGGGAGAACTGTTTGACTATCCATAGTCAGTTATTTTATGGTATTTAAAATTTTTTATTTTATCTGAATGGATGTTTTGCCTGCATGTATTCCTGTGTACCACATGTGTGCCTGGTGCCCATGAAGGCCAGAAGAGGGCATTGGATCTCCTGGGACTCAGCTACCATGTTGGTGCTGGAAATTGAGCCACATCCTCTGAAAGTGCAGCCAGTGTACTTAACCACTAAATTATATCTTCAGCCCCTATTAAGGTATTTTGTGGCACTTTTCTGGGTTTGTGGTGTTGGGATTGACCTAGACCTTTCCTTGCTTGTGCTAATAAACAAGTTCTCTACCATAGAACTGTACCTTAGCCTGTGCTGAGTTGTCCTTGAAGCTGGAAATGAAGGCGATATATAAGATAGGAGGGTTCCCTTCCCCGTTTCTGCACACATAGTCAGGTGATTGTCATGGATCATAGATCACAAATTTGTATCGAGTTTCCTGGCTTTGTCTTCCTGTCTGGTTCTGGTTGTTATTCCTTTCTTCTACAGCTCTTCTGCATTTTGCATTGATTTTTAGGGGCTTGATACTTAACCATTTAATCTCAGCACTTTGATTTTGTTTTGTAAGGGCAACCGGCCACTGGCATGTCTCAAGACAAACTGTCAGGGATGATAATTGGTCTTTGGCTGTTTTTCTCTGGTGTTTGAGTGTTCAGATTGAGGGAGGGAGGCTGTTGTGTGTGTGTTAACCCTCTCCTTTGGTGCTTGTTAGACTTTTTGAGCATGCAGCTTTAAGTATATAGTAAGTGAGATAGATACATGTGCTGTTCTGTTAATTATAAAGCAGTTTTCTCTTAAAGGAGAATTTTTTTTCCTCTTGAAATTACCATGTTCCTTTTAGAGATACAGGCTACCTACTTCAGGGATTCTTAAGTTAGTGGAATCGTTAAGTAATATATGGCGTGGGCTTAAGAAAACTGACCTAACTCAGTGTTGGTGATGCACACCTTTAATTCTAGCACTCAGGAGGCAGAGGCAGGTAGATTTCTGAGTTGGAGGCCAGCCTGGTCTACAGAATGAGTTCCAGGACAGCCAGGGCTACAGAGAAACCCTGTCTTGAAACCTGTCTCCCCAAAAAGAAAAAAACTAAGCTAGGACCTGGACACCGTGGTACATGCTTGCAGTCCCAGCATTTGGAAGGCAGAGGCAAGATAGTTGACAGTTGAAAGCCATCAGCCATGGGTGACTTAGCAAGGAAACAACAACTATGAACAGAGAAAGAGAAGAAAGTGGATGTGGGAGCATGTTTAGAAAGATGCGTTTTCTTATACTGTGCACCCTAATCATGTGCTTGAATACATTTTATTTCTGCCAGTTGTTAACTTGAAGTTGTCCTTTCCTAGTCAGGTTCTCTTGATGAATTGTCAAGGAAAATGAAAAACAAAAGGATGGGGGCATACCTCCCGGGTAGAGTGATTGTTTAGCATACACAGGCCCTGGGTTTACCCCAGCACTGAAAACTCTTACAAAACCCTGAATCCCTGGCAGTTGGGCCAGTGGAGCAGAGTTAAGATGGAAAAGCAACATGCCTCAAGTCCGAGGCTCTGGCTATGGGTCTTTTCAGGTATTTGTTGTGTGACTTTGGGAGAGTTACTTTAATTAGCTGAGTTCTCTCATAAGTAGACTTGCTGTGAAAATTAACAGAAATTAAACTCATCTGTTTGAATGTGCGCAGTAGGATCATGGAATGGTAGCTATTAGGGTAATTGTGTGTTTGTTCTTCAGGCACCCTTGTGCCAGATGCTGGGTTAAGTTTGGCAGTGACCTTGGAAGGGAGGAGCCAGGAAAGTGCAGGGTCCCATATCCACACTGAAGCTCCTGGTAGGTACTGTTTGGCCAGAGTGTGCTCAGCATCTGCTTTTTGAAGGAATGACTACAGGGCACATGCAGGAGAAAGAGAAGTAAGTAGTCATTTTTGGTGAGAGAAGCATCTTGTGAAAAATTGTTCCATTCAAGTTCTTTTTCTCCATTTGCTAAGTCTCTTTTCCGCTCTCCAGTATGTTACAGTGGTTACTTGTGACAAAAAGCATCCGCTTGTGCTGTTCTGAGGTCCAGACACAGGTGCTGTTGGTAGAAAGGGCACAGGGTGTTGGTGCTGTTGCGTATCTTAGGGGTAGACCTAATTGATACTAGTGAGTGTTGCAAAGACAGGGGAGGGAAAATAACACTTTGACCAAAGCGGGGCGGGGGGGGGGTGCTTATTTTAGCTCACAGGTTACAGTCTACTGCTGAGAGAGCCAGGACAGGAACTCAGGTAGAGACCATGGAGGAATAATGCTTACTAGCTTGTTTCTTCTTGCTTGTTCAGCCTGCTTTCTTATAACACAGGACTACCTGCCTAGGCACTTCTTAAAGTGGGATGAGCCTTCCCACATTAATTATTAACCAAGAAAATGCCCCACAAACTTGCTTAACAAGAAATCTGATGGAGGCATTTTCTCAGTGAGGTCCTTCTTCCCAGATTAATAGCTTGTGTCAAGTTGACAAAAACTGAGCAGCACAGTGGACATCTGTGTGTCTCATTTCCAGGTTTGCCAAGGACCCCACAGCCACCTGGCTTTGTGGGCTGTGCTTTGAACAGGATCTTGGGACTTCTAAGCAAGTCATAGCTTGGGGGCTTTCTTGTTGTTTTGTTGTTTTTTGGTTTTTTGAAACAGGGTTTCTCTGTGCAGTCCTGACTGTCTTGGAACTCGCTTTGTAGACCAGCCTGGCTTTAAACTCATAGAAATCTGCCTGCCTTTGCCTCCTGAGTGCTGGGATGAAAGGCGTGAGCCACCATGCCTGGCTGCTTGGGGCTTCAGTATTTGAAGAAGGGCTGGAGTGGGGTTGAATATTCATTTGTGAGGAGTTTCCAGATGGCAGTGGTGAGAAGCATCACAGCTCCTTGGCAGGGATATGCTTAGATTTCACAGGGCCTGCCAAGTGTGCTCATCCCTGGTTGTCTCATGTCTTGGGTTCTGGGTGGCAAAGGCTTCCCTTCAGGAGAGGCTCACGGTTCCTGATGTAGCAGTGTTGCCTTGCCTGGGCAACACTGGATCTCCTCCCTATTTATCCTAAGTGCTCACTGCACTGCACAAGGAATTTGGAGAACTTATCGCTGGGCTTTTGCTTTAGTTATGGCTCTTATCTAATATCACTGGACTTTGGGACATGGTCTAAAGATTTGCATTACGTGTAATATTCTTAGTGTCTCAACTGGAGTTACAGTGGTAGGATGTGGGATCAAGGCTCTTGAGCTGTGAGCTGGAGTTTGGGGACATCTACCTAGTGTCAGGTGGTGGCCAGCCTTGAGCACGTGGGACATTTGCTTTGCCACATTTCTCCAGGAGTTGAAGAGTAGAGAATGTGGTTACCTAGCCTGGTGTAGTATGGTCGAGAGCCATTGCCACACACCCATTCTGATCACCCCAGACAGTTCTTAAGTGTGTTGATTCTGATGCTGTCAACTGATACCTTTATGAATGCAGCCGTTGGTGGCTCTTTTGAAGCCCCTAGTGTAGCTGTTAATTACTCAGGAAGCTGTGCTGTGTGGTAAACTGTGTTTGTGGCCTCCAGACCCCACCTTTAGAACCTTCTGTCTTACATTCTTCCTGTTTTACTGCTGGAATGAGCAAGGTTTCCTTTGGTTTTCAAGCATGCTCCTGCCTTGCAATTTTTTTCCCTTTGCTCATGGGTCATGCACTTTAAGCATTATTTCATTGTTTGAATAATTTTTAAGTAAAATGTAAACTTTACCATGTCGATGAAAAAAACAATATTTTGAGCATTTAGTGCACAGCTTGAGCTTTTATTCTTAAGGCAGTAGGAGAGTGCCAGGAGTTGCAGAGGAGCGTAAGGCTGGATGTGAGTTCTTGCTCAGGAGGAAATCACAGGGGTTGAGTCTTGTCAGCAGTCACTTGTCAGCAGGTGCTTCTGGAAAGCAAGAGGTCAAGTCAGTCTTCAGGCTCACCGTCTTGCTCGGGTCATCAAATTTGCTTTCCATGGTATGCTGGGAGCAAGTGTGTGGTGATGGGGGTGGGGATTGTTGGACTTGGAAGATGGCATTTGAGTGTGGACTATGTGCTCTTGGGTAAGTGTCCTTTTATCCCCAAATCTTGCTTTCCTCATCTGTATGGTGAGAGGTGATTGCCATATTTGAGAGAAAGTGCTGAGGGAGAGAATGTAGCTTGTTCTTGAAATTTTGTTTTCTCAGCCATGGAGAAGTTGGGTATTTTTTCACAAAGTAAGAGGGTACTGAAAACAAGGGATGCAGCTCTGTGGTAGTGTGCTTGTCTGGTATGTAGGAGGCCTTAGATTTCATCCCATCACCACACAAAAAACCTAAGATATAGCTGGGCTTGTTAGCGCATGCCTTTAATCCCAACACTTAAGAGGTTAAGGTGGGTGGATCTCTGAGTTCCAGGACAGCCAGGGCTGTTACACAGAGAAACCCTGTCTCTAAAAAACTTAAACAAACCAAAACCAAAACATAAAATATGTGTCTCCTAGCATTTTCAGTGCCGCTGTGTCAGATTCCCTTCATGAAGTTACATTGTGAAGATATTTCAAAGCCAGATAATGGGAAATGCTGGAAATAGGTATCAGCACTACCTCACAGTTAAAAGAGGCTCAGGTGGGTCCAGCAGCTAGCTAACACACTAGTTTCTGGTACACAGGGCTGTTGAAGATGGACCTGGTGCTCCAGCCCTCCTGGGCTGCCACACATACCAGCTCAGCACCCTTTCCCACAGGTAGTGAGGAAGATTAGAAGCTTGAGAGTAGGGTTGGGAAAGAAAAGTTGTATCACTCATAAAATAGGTTAAGCTCCATTTCAGTTTGACTCACCTTTGACCTCTTCCCAGAGGATGTCCTGAAGAAACTTCCCCAGGGCCCGGCCATGCTGCTGGTACTGAGCTCCTGACAGCTTGATACCAACGTCGAAGGGAGCGTTGAACTAGGGGATAGGATTGGGGCATCCGAGTCTCGTCCTGCCTGCCATGCCCCAACACCCACCTCTCCCAGGGATGCCTGGCCATGTTGGCCATCTGGGTATCTGAGTGGTCTGTGAACGTAATTTTAGAGCCAGAGAGGAGTGCTAACTGGTCTGGTACTCTCCCTGTCCTTAGGGTGGAAGCTCAGAGAGCCTGGATGACCTCCCTGTGTCACAGATAGAGGAGATATCCAAGGAATTTAGAAAGCTGCCTAGCCCCAAGTCCTTGCTTGAGACCGCTAGGCACCAGGTGGATGGTAGCCTGTTTCTCAGTTGGTTTTGACCTGTAGGAAATCTGAGGCGGGAGCAGAATGGATGGGGAGTGCTGTGACTTTTATGGACCTGGGGCCCTTCTAGCTTTGTCTTTAGCAACTACTATTTTTTCTTCTCAAACTCCATTGTCTGTGCAAGCTGGTCAGATGATCTAACCATTACAGAAGAAAACCACACACCCTATAGGGGTGCTGCCAGGGCTGACACCCTTAGGACTGACAGAGGCATGTGAGAGGTGGCAGCATTTGGTTCTCACACAACATGGAAAAACCCCTTCTTCCTTGATTCAGGGTCCATTTATTTAGTGTGGTGGAGGTAGTTGGCATTCTGTCTACAGACCTGATTTTGGGGAGAAAACCTTTGAGGAGAGATGGAGCCTCAAATAGGAGGGTAGGCAGTGGTCATATTCTGTGCCTAGCATGCTACAGACCTCTCCGTCAGTTTGTGCCTATGTTGCTATGTAGGCCAGATGTCTGGCTCCTGGTGAGGATCATAGGAACTAGGAAATGTTAATCCTGGACCTGTGCTAAGATTTCTTCCCTATAAGAACTAAGTGTAGGGCTCTTATGACTGGGGTAGCCACCTGCCAAGTATAGACCTGGTTGTCTCAGGACTGGTCCATGCCATTTTAGTGAAGGCCTTGAGGAGAAAGAGGAGTTAGTTTTAAAGGTCACAGTTCCTGTGGAGCAAGGGTTTGAGAGGACACTCAGGCTCCAGAGAGGATCAGAGATCAGGAGTTTGAGGATATTGGCATTTGCCCTTGACCAGAGAGGAGGATTAGGGGAGGAAAACCCTGACTTGATAGCCTTGGGTAAGTGAATTCACCTTTCAGTTTGTGTTTCTTATCTACAAAGTTTAGCAAATGATGCCAGCCTTGCTTAGCTTGCAAAGTTTTGTAGAGAGTGATTCAAGAGAACAGTAGAATAGGGCTGGGGTGTGGCCCTTGGCAAAGCACATGCCTAGCAATTGTGAAGCCCTAGGTTGTGCTCCCTGCTGCTCAGTTAATCATGGTTGCCGTGTTTGAAGATGAAATTGCATGTAGACACACAGTATAGGGACTGGCATTGCCAAGTGCTACTTAATGGTTCCCAGGGGAATCCAAGGTGAACTGCTGAGAGGTACCTAGGGTTCCTTTATTCCCTTCTCCCAATTCTTGGACTGTTTGTGGTTTTTTCTTATGCCATGCAAAAGTTTTCAGAGCAAAACTGACTTCATTAGGCTACAGGTGTGTGAGCTAAACAGCCTGCACTAGCAGCCCACCCACCTCTCCATAACCAGGGCATGCCCGAGAGACCCCTGGTTAGACAGGTTTCCGTCTGTTCTGTTTCTCCATCTGTGCTTCCTGGCTCTTTGTGACCCCCTGGAATCTGCTGATATCTTTGCTGTTGGTGGCTGCTCCCTTGCACCCTTGCAGCTTAGTACCTGTGGACATTTTGCTCTTGGGCCAGAGACCCTGAATACCTCGTGGAGCTGTTGCTGGGTTCTAATTCTTGAATAGCTTGGAAAGCCATGTGTTTAGCTTATACTCCCCTCCCCTCCCAACTCCCTTCACTGCTACAAGAACCTACTGGTGCCTGGGTACCAACCCTGATCTCCAGTTCCTCCTCTGTCCCGTCTGCCTGTCCTCTGCCCTCTGGCTGGAGCCAGCCTTCCAGAGATCGTGGCTGCAGTTTCGCCGGTGGCTTCTTTGATTCTTTTCTTTGCTAGAAAAGAAAAGGTTTCTTTATTTTTCTTAAAATTTAAAATTTGTTTTAGTTTTTTTAAGATAAGAGTCTCCCTATAGCCATGTAGCCCAGGCTGGCCTTGAACTTGACACTCGTCTGCCTTCATCTCCCATTGTTCGAATTACAGTGTGCACTACCATGTTTGGATGAGTTTTTCTCTTTAGGGTCTTAAATCTGTATATCCTGAAAACAGAATTGGGTCACATCCAGAGGCCTCCTTTATGCTGTGAGAAGGTTTGAAGCCCAGAGAGATGGAGGCCCTGCTGCTGGTCATAGTGCTGGAACAGATCCCAAGTCAGGATGAGTATGGGGCTTGTTGAGACAGGCTTACCTGGGCCTTCTGATGCTCTGGGCTAAGGAAGCTGGAGCCTGCTGTTGCCACATCCATCCAGAGAACACTGAGGAGTAGCAGACTGCAGATGGTCCCTGAAGACGGCATAGCTTTGGTGGTGGGGACAGATGGCCCTGGGAAGAGGGGGGTCTTCTGTTAGCATACCTCATCTGCATGATATGTCTTAGATTTTGTTCGGGTTGGAACCCAGCAAACTTCTAGAAGGAAGGGTGGTAGAACCCGGAGTGGGGACTACTGAGTGAAGCAAGGCTCTCTCGTCCCCATCTTAAAAGGCTGGGAGAGCTGAAGACTGAGTTCTGCCTTTTCTAAACTGTTGAGGCAGAGCATGGTGTGCTGGAAGGCTGCGGCATCCATCCCAGTGCACTTGTCCTAAGCCCTCAGAAGCCTGATGGAGCTGATTAGTTCTTTATCCAGCTTTGTCTCGGCAGCCAGACTTGAGATTGGCCACTGTCCCCTTTGTTCGTTGAGCTCGCTGACACTCAGAGAAAGTAAGTGATGGCTAGTAGTGAGAAGTTTAGACCTCTGTGAGCACACATAGTTAGTTGTTCATACACATACACAAACACACAGCAGAGAGAGCCTACCTGGAATGCCTGGGGTTGTGGTGCCTGCTGCCTGGCTTCTCCTTATATAGGAAACCTTTGTTTGTTTGGATCCAGCAGCCTCATCTCTGAGGCTCTCTACTTTGCGTGGGCAGTATTGCATTCCATGGGAACTAAATACTCTTCTCTCCACTGTTGAAGAACAACAGTGGCAGTCAGGTGCCTTCTGGTGTGGCACCAGCTCCTGACGTCTCCGTGGTATCCATGTGGGCTTGGTCCTGGTAGAGGGTTTTGGCAGATTAGGAGCTCTGAGGTCTGGCTTAGTTGTGGTATGACTGTGGCTTGTCCCCTTCCATATGAGTTGGTGTTGCCATCAGGAGAGCTTTAAGATTTTTGTTCAGCTTTGTCCTGCCACTGCGCTGTTGTCTTCTACACAAGATCACATAGACGCTTGCTTCTGGGGTGTTCCCCAAGAAGGGCTGAAGTGCCGTCCTTAGGGAGCGAGTGTGGGGAGCGCTCACCTGGTAGCCATGCTTTATTGGTCTGTGTGGTGACTGTAAGGTGACTGTTTGGTCTTACTGATTGTTTTTGTTTTAGGCATAGTTCCCGGAGCCTTGTACTTGGTAGGCATTTTTCACTGTCCGGTGTTTGCTAACCTGGCAGGTATCAAGATTCTAGGACAAGGGATGCCCATGTGGAGGAGCAGATGAGATGGACCTGGTGTTAGGAGTCCTGCAGTATAACTTCAATGGGACAGTTCTTAGAAACTTTCCCACAAGGACCCCCTCCCCTCACCTGCTAGTTCTTTGAAGACTGAGTGACAGGGTAGGATTGGGAGTACTTTATAACTGATAATGTGGCCTGCAGGAGGCAGCTTTGCTGAACCATGCCTATGGCTGTGACACACATATGTCACATTCTATTGGCTCTAGGACTTGCCACTTCTAGAGGACTTTATGTAGTTGGATACTCTTCTGTAATGCTCTTAAGATCCCAGCACTAGGGAAGGGAAGGCAAGTAGATCTCTGAATTGAAGGCCAGCCTGATCTATGTAGTGAGTTTCAGGATAACCAAGTCTACACAGAGAAACCTTGTCTCGGAAAACAGAACAACAACAACAACAAAAAAAGAAAAAAAAAATAGGATGGCTGAGGACTGGGGCCTGTAGATGTCTACCCACAGTGCAGACTTCTGACTCTGAAGCACTGCTTCACTGTCCCTGCTGCCACAGTGATAGTGACATTGCATCAATAGGGCTACTCTGGGAGGATGACCAGTTAGTGGGGCGTTGATAGCAGAACAAATGATTCAGGGCCCCATGACATCCTGACCTCCGAGGTAGTCTTGAGAAGATTGGGCGCTTGTGGGAACTCTAGGGATAGGTAAGGCATGGGCTGGGTTGCACCTCCTCTGAGAAAAAGACCATCTGGCAGGGGTAGCTGAAATCCTATGTTTAGTCCTAGCCCAACATAACTTTATTACTAGACACCTTCATAGCCCTGTCACCCACCTGTACTTAGAAACTATTTGGTGCTGGGGCCCAGAGGGGCTGAAGATGGAGGAAACACCTGCAGCCTTCCAATCTGTGAGGACAGAAAGCCTGTGCATGGTGACTGGGCATTGGCTGAGATACGAGGCTTGTCCTCTCGGCCCCTGAAAGCCTCTGGAGGCAGGAGGTGCTGGTGTTGATTTTAGATAAGGCCACAAGTGAGCAAACACACAAGTTGCTGGCTATCTAGGGACAGAGCTGGCCCCCTCTAGTGACATACCTTGGCATCCAGAGTGTAGGTTAGCAGGGAGGAAGGTCTGGTGATGGAAGAAGTGTGGAGGGAGAAGGCACAGCTGTGGAAGAGGGGCAGGGGCCAGGAAATTCACTTCCATCCTAGCAACAGGAGCTTGGGGAAGACTAGGACTCCAGGAAGGACAAGTGGCTTCCCCACAACATCCCCACGCCCTGACTTTTAAAGATTTATTTATGTATGTGGGTATTTTGTCTGCATGTATGTCTGTACACTAGAAGAAGTCATCAAATCTCATGGGACCAGTTATAAACTGATGTGAACCAAAATGTGGGTGCTGGGAATTGAACTCAAGACCTCTAGAAAGAACAGCCAGTGCTCTTAACTGCTGAGCCATTATTCCAGCCCCTTTTCCATTGTTTGATTGTGACCAAAACCAATGTGGCAGCTCCAAGAATGGGAGCCAGACTGTTCTCTCCTGGAAGCAGGTCCCAGTATTCCCTAGACACCCACTGTAGTAATGGCCTCCATATGAGGACCATAGGCTGTGGGAAGGGAGGCTGTGGAAGGTAGAGGTATTAGATTCCCTTAGAACTGGAGTTACAGGCAGTTATGAACCATCTGATGTGGGTGCTGGGAACTGAACTCTTATCCTTTGGAAGAGCTATATGCTCTTAGTAAGCTGCCTTTCCAGCCCTCTTTTTGTGATTTTTTTTTTTTTTTCGAGACAGGGTTTCTCTGTAGCCTTGGAGCCTGTCCTAGAACTAGCTCTTGTAGACCAAGCTGATTTAGAACTCAGAGAGATCTGCCTGCCTCTGCGTCCCGAATGCTGGGATTAAAGGTGTGAGCCACCACTGCCCAGCCTTTCTTCCCCCCACACCCCCCCCCCCCCCCCCCCCCCCCCCCCCCCCCCCCCGCCTGGCTTTTTGTGATGTTTTAAGAACAAGATTTACCTGTGGGCTCTGGCAGTGTCACTGAACATTGTTCAAGTTCCCCAAGACTTTGTATTGAATGGGTCTAACTACCACAGATAACTGCCTAGTCCAGACACAGTTACTGCCTTGTGAGTACATTTGCAATTATTTTATTACCTGCATATGCAGTTTGCACAGAGAAGGCAAGATCATTACTTGGGTTTCTATTTCTTTACTCATTTTAGAAGTTAGGGTTAACTCATAGGTTTTTTTTTAACATGAACTCACAAATTACATGGTGGCTTTTCAGCGAATTTATTCATCCTGTCCAATGGTTTTTCAGCTGACTAGCTAGGGTTAGGATTAGGCTTTTGAAATAGGCCCAGTTTTAAATAACTTTCTATTTCATTGAGATCCCTTAAGTATATTGTGTCCACTTCTTCCTCAGACCCAAAATCAAACATGTACCTAAGAAGCATTGGTCTCCATTAGTGGGAACTATGTGTGCATGCAGGCTCACACACCCCTTTACATATACTGTGTACACATGCTGGTGGATGGAGGTCAGAGGTTAACATTAGGTGGCTTCTTCAATTGCTCTCTAGTTATTTACTGAGGCAGTCTCTCTCACTGAATTGAGAACTTGCCAGTTCAGTTTGTCTAGCTGGCCAGCTTGTCAGCAGTCTGGTTTGTCGGGGTCCAGTGCCAGCCTGGACCATAAATTATTTCTCAGATCAGCAGGCAGGCATGGGAATAAGTACACAACTTACATCATTTTATTGGGAGAGAGTTTTTCAGTGGTCCCTCATAAAATCCTGAATTGACACCCTGAAAATTTCTCACCTGCGTTTATTCTCCAAACAGCTTTTATACCAGAACATAAACTGAGGGGGAAGTTCATTAGCATTCTGTTTCCTGGGTAACCAGGGGAACGTCTGAGGTCGCGTCCTCACCTATCTATGCCTGCTCTGTCACATCTTCCTATCTTCCTGCTCTGTGTGCCAGCTCTGTCACGTAGGCTGAATTTAACATCTCTATCCCAGACGGCCTCCAGAGTACAAAAAAGGAGCAGAACAACAATAGCATATCCTGACCCCTTGTTTAGGACGGTGTCAGTGTGGAAGGCTAGGTGACTACTTACTGTGTAGCAGGTGCGAACTGGCCTGAAATTCTGACCGCCGCCATACAAAGTAGAAATATGGGCCTTAAAATATATGACCCTAGCCAGGCGGTGGTGGCACACACCTTTAATCCCAGCACTTGGGAGGCAGAGGCAGGCGGATCTCTGTGAGTTCGAGGCCAGCCTGGTCTACAAGAGCTAGTTCCAGGACAGGTTCCAAAGCTACAGAGAAACCCTGTCTCGAAAAACAAAACCAAAAACCAAAACCAACCAACCAAACAAATATATCTATATCTATATCTATGAACCTACCCTGGCCCCACACCCTGGGCATTAGGATTGCAGGTGGCCTGCCACACCTGCACAGCTTTTATGGAGCCACTGGGATCCACACTCAGGTCCTCAGGCTTTTTTTCTCCCCCTCTCTCCACTAAGTAATCTGCTGCTTGGGAACCAGTTGAGATTGTATCCGGTGTATTGTTCTGGGGCTTCTCTCAGTACTGAGATTAGATATTCAAAATTTAAAGATTTGTGTGTGTGTGTATGTTTACATGTGTTGGCATACACGTGCTGCAGCATGTGGAGGTTAGAGGACTGTTGCATATGAAAATTGTTTTTCTCCTTCCACTGATGAGACCCAGGTAAAAAACTCATGTTGTAAGATTTGGCCGCAAGTGACTTAACCTGCTGATCCATCTTGCAAGCCCAGAAAAATACCTACTTTTAAAAGGAAAAATATTGCACTAGATGGTGGTAGCACATGCCTTTAATCCCAACACTCGGGAGGCAGAGGCAGGCAGATCTCTGAGTTTGAGGCCAGCCTGGTCTACAAGAGCTAGTTCCAAGACAGGCTCCAAAGCTACAGAGAAACCCTGTCTTGAAAAATAAAACAATCAAAAATTAGGCTAGAGCATTTCTCATGGGTAACTCCAGCTCCAGGGGATCCAGTGCCCTTTCTGGCCTCTGTCAGCGCTTGTGTTCATGGGCACATACCCACACACAGACAAACATATACATGTAGTTTAAAAATAAAACAAAAAATCTTAGAAAATGAAAAATAAAACGTAAACTGTATCTATATTTATATTAAGGCGTCTCCCTTTGCAGTTTCACTTTGTAGAGGTTGAATTAGGGTCAACTATGATCTGGAAATAGTACTTGGGAAAGTCTAGAAATAAGCTGTTCATATGTATGGTTATCTGTAATTTACTTTTTTCCCCCTCTTGTTTTGAGGTAAGGCTTGGCTGTACTATATGTAGGCTGGCTTCAAATTCTTGGGTTAAAGTGATGTTCCTGCCTCATACTCCAGGAAATGTGGGCCTAGATATATGGCAGAGACATGGCTCACATATTTCAAGTAAGTTTTATTACAGTTTATTGTTAAAATTGTTCTTTTGTGTGTGGTATATATGAGTTTTTAGGCATCGCTCTATGTGTACATGTGGGTGTTGTAGGAGGCCGCTAATTTGTTCCTGGCTGCTCAGCCCCGAAATAATCACACAGAAACCATATTATTTGCAATACTGTTTGGCCAATAGCTAAAGTATATTTCTGGCTAACTCATATCTTAAGTTAACCCATCTCCATTAATCTGTGTATTGCCACCAGGCTGTGGCTTACTGGGTAAAGTTCCGGCATCTGTCTTCAGTGGGACTACATGGCTTTTCCTGACTCCATCTTCTTTCTCCCAGCATTGTTTAGTTTTCCCCAACTGGTTCTACTCTGCTTAGACCCAAAATAACCACACAGAAACTATATTAATTAAATCACTGCTTGGCCCATTAGTTCTAGCTCCTTTTTTTTTTTTTAAGATTTATTTATTATGTATACAGTGTTCTGTCTGTCTGTATTTTTGCTGGCCAGAAGGGGGCACCAGATCTCATTACAGATGGCTGTGAGCCACCATGTGGTTGCTGGGAATTAAACTCAGAACTTCTGGAAGAGCAGTCAGTGCTCTTAACCTCTGAGCCATCTCTCCAGCCCCTAGTTCTAGCTTCTTATTGGCTAACTTTTACATCTTAATTTAATCCATTTTTATTTATCTGTGTATTGCTATGTGGCTGTGGCTTACCAGGTAAAGTTTCTGTGTCTGTCTTCGCTGGGCTACATGGCTTCTCCTGACTCAGCCTTCTTTCTCCAGCATTCAGTTTAGTTCCCCCCCACCTCTATTCTGCCCTGTGCAGGCCCAAGGCAGTCCTTTATTCACCACATACAGAGGGGAATCACAACATCATTTGGGGGCCATAGCAGGACATTGGGTGTCTGCCTGCCTTACCGCCTTCAGACAGGGTCACAAGGCTAAACTAGCTGGAGAGGAAGAGCTCTGAAAAGCTGTTTTCTGATCTGGGTGGTGGTGGTGGTGGTGCACACCTTTAATCTCAGCAGTTGGAAGGCAGAGGCAGGGGGATCTCTGATTTTGAGGTTAACCTGGTCTTCAGAGCAATTCCAGGACAGCCAGGGCTACACAGAGAAATGCTGTTTCAAAAACCAGGGGAAAAGGGTGTGTTTTCTTGTCAGTGTCAACATACTACAGCTGTGGCTCACTGTATAAGATCCAGAGATGCGGCCTAGTCAGCTGGGGGTAAGGGATCCAGAATACATAAGTGTCCTATAACTTGCTCTTGGGCGAATGTGTTGGTTCACAGGTATTCATTATTTTAATTTAATTTGATTTAAAACTATTTCTAACCTCTTTTTATTTTATGTGTATGGGTGTTTTGCTTACATGTGTGTGTGTTTGTCACATGTATGCAGTGCCTGCAGAGGCCAGAAAAGTTAAGAGCCATTGTGAGCCATCATGTGGGTGTGGGAATCAAACCTAGGTCCTCTGGGAGAACAACCAGTGCTCTGGGACCCTAAGTCCTTGTCAGTCCAACCAAACAAGAGTAAAGGACATTACCTAAATTCTTTGTCCAAATTGTGCAAGCTTGCTTGTTTGTTTGTTTAGGGTTTTTTTTTTAAGACAGGTTTTCTCTGTGTAGCTTTGGAACCTGAAGCAAGCTTTATTTGTTTGTTACATTTGTCTCCCCCCACCCCCAAGACAGAGTTTCTCTGTAGCTTTGGGGCCTGTCCTAGAACTCGCTCTGTAGACCAGGCCGGCCTCAAACTCACAGAGATCCACCTGCCTCTGCCTCCTGAGTGTTAGGATTAAAGGCGTGTGCCACCACCGCCCGGCTAAACAAGCATATTCTGTCAGACAGGGCTATCCCCTTGAAGTGGGGTTTATGAAAGTAGCATCAAACACAGAAGAAAGTAGGGTTTATATTAGCCCCCAAACTGCAAGGCTAGGTGTGTTTCAAGGGTTTTTGGTCATGTAGGAACTTGGCAGAACATCTTTTCAGGGTGGAGGTTAGGTTATAGGGTGTGGAACATGTCAAATTCCAAAAAGTGGGTTAAGACATTATAGTGAAACCCAAGTTTTACAGAAAACAGGAATGAACATTGACTTTGTAATAAGGTGGCTTCTAATCTTAATATGGAGTCAGGCTGGTTGGTCCATCATCATCTCTGCATCCCCCTTCATTATTTTAATTTGAATTAAATAGTTGTTGTTTAAAAGATTCTTCCCATACATACACTGAGACACATTTCTGATTAAATAAACATCCTTTAACTTAGCTGGCCACATGCAGTGGGAAAAGCTGGGATGGGAGATCCAACACCAATCCTGTGAGTTTAATTTTCATGTGTTTTGGGATTTAGGGTCCATAAGTTGTTTTGTAGGAGTATTGTATTTTTTTAGGAGTGTTTTTTATTTTTGTATTATTTTGTATGTATTTTTTGTGGGAGTATTTTTTAATATTGCCAGAGCAAATGAAAGCACTGAAGCATTGCTGCGTACAAGACTGGTTCGTGTGTTCTGTAAGTGTACTGAGCTCTGGGTTCGTGTGTTCTGTAAGTGTACTGAGCTCTGGGAGCTCTTTGTTCTGTTCCTGAATGAAGACTGAAATGTCAGACTGAAATGGGAGCTGGTTTTCTTTGTTCCTGCTCCAGGTGTCTGGAAGCTCCTGTTAGTGCAGACGATTTTGGATGGCTGGGCCCTCCCAAATTGACCCTTTTATCATGTTCTGGTGTCTTTGTGGCATTTTTCCATCTAAAGCCTGTTTTATTTGACAGAAACAGATACTTGAGTCTTTTGATTGGTATCTAATATGTTTTCAACATTTTTATTATTTCCTCCCTTTGTGTTTAGAGTGGAGCTAATAAAGTCTGGTCTTACTGATTTACAGATTGGTCTCATTATATAGCCTGTGGTCTTTCTGTCTTAGCTGGGATTCTAGCATCTGTCACTATTGGACTGTTTTGTCTTCTCTCTTCTTCCTTTCCTTCCTTCTTTCTCCACTTCCCTTTTTCCTTCTGTTCTCTTTTCTTCTTGTTTGGTTGGGGAGACAAGAACAACTTTGCTCTTTTCTTCAGGCTGGTTTGAACTCCTGGACTCATTTGATCCTCCTGAGGCCTCAGTCTCCTGAGTAGCTGTGATATGTGTCACTATACCCTGCTATGTGGTTTGATAGTATGTGTGTGGGTAGTGCAGGTATGTACACAGACTAGAGACTGGCATCAGGTGCTTCCTGCCTTTGTTCTCCACCCCCAATTATCTTTTATCGTGTGTGTGTCTGTCTGTCTGTGAACCTCTACCTGTAGAGGCTAGAAGGTGTTGATCCCCTGGTGCTAGAATTATAGGAGTTATGAGCTGCTTGATGTCTGGTCTCTGCAGGAGCAATGTGTGCTCTTAAAGCTGTCTCTCTCTCTATCCCTCCACCTTATTTTTTGACACAAGGTCTCTCACTGAACCTGTAGCTTGCCTGTTTGGCTAGACTGGCTACCTAGCATGATCTTAGAATACTCCTGTCCCCATCTCTCCAGCTTTATTATGTGGGTTCTCTCTAGCCCCTGCTTATTATTAAGACAATATCTCACTGGACTTGAACTTGCTATGTATCTGGGACTGGCTTTGGACTTTTGATCTTCCTGCCTCTATATCCTGTCTCCTGAGTGCTGTGATTACAAGTATGTGCCATCACCAAGCTAGAACAGTATCTTGTTCAGATTTTGAATGCTAGCTAAAGGCTGCTTTTGCCAACCTGTAGTGCTGGTGAGAGGTGTGGTATAATGGAAGAAGGTTAAGCTAGTGAGGTGATATGCCCTTGAAGAGGATATTGCCTTCTTCCTTTGCTATAAATGCCCACCATGATGTGGTAAACCACAGGCCAAAGGAACAGACTCAATGAACCCTGAACCAAATATCCTGAAGTTGTGAGCTAAGACAAATCTTTTTATTTAAGGCATTTAGTTATACTAACAGAAAGCTAACATCTTTATTTTAAAGGTATTTTTATTTTAGCAAGAATGGAATTCTCTGAGTCTTCTTTGACCAGTTTTGTTTTGTGTGATTTCTGATGAAAATTTGCCTATTTTACTTGTTCTTGTGACTACAGTATGTATGTCTCTAATTGCTGCTATAACACCATAAATGTGCCCAACTGTTGTGGATGATTAGGGTTTTAATTTAGTTTTTATTGTTCTTTTTTTTTTTCTTTCTGGAACTTACTTTGTAGACTAGGCTGACCTGTAACTCACAGAGATCTACCTGACTCTGCCTCCCAAGTACTGGGATTAAAAGCAATGTGTCACCATGCCCAGCTAGGGTTTTAATTTTAATTGTGGAAAAATACTTGGCCGTCTCTTCAAATTTCTTCCCCTTCACTTTTCCTTTCCTTGCCCTTCTCTATCAGAACTCCAGCTGTACACGGGCTAGACGATATGGTATTGCCCCATAGGTCACATATTAGTTTATTTTCTCAATCGCCTTTTCCCATACTATTTGGTTCCTTCTGATAAGTATTAAAATTTGTGTATCTTTCTGTGTTGTTTAATCTGCATAGTTCCAACCAGGGTTTATTCTAGAAATTCCACTTACTGAGTTTTCAGATATTTTTCTCATTATGTTCATTTTCCTTTACATTCTTGAAAATATAATAGCTGTTTTAAAAGTCCTTAGCTGCTAATTCCATGGTCTATTTTTTTTTTCAAATGGTATTGCTACGTAGTCTAAGCTAGTCTGCAACTCAAGTTTCTTGCCTTATATACATTCCCCACCCCGCCTCTTTTCCTCCTGTATCTGACTATGTATCCTCCTGTATCCTCACAAATTCTGGGCAAGCATTTTACCACTGAGCCATAACTCCAGCCATGTATCTTTTCTACTCTTGGTTGAGCCATATTGGCCTCCTTTTTTTGCACACCTGTTAGTTTTGACCTGGAAGCAAGATATTCTAGTGTTGGAGTTGTCGGGTTCTGCATTTGTTAAATTCCTTAAAGTTTTGGTTCTCAACCTGGGGGGGGTGTCTCATATCAGATATTTACATTACAATTGATAACAGTAGCAAAATTAAGGATATGAAGTAGCAGTGAGATAACTTTAGGGTTGGGGTCCCCACAACAAGAACTCTATTAAAGGGTTGCAGCATTAGGAAGGTTGAGAGCCATTGCTTTAGAAAGAGTGTTAGGCTTTTCTCACACAGTGAAACTGCTACACATTACTTTGGTCTTTGTCAAGGCTGCTTGGCTTCAGGAACAAACTTTAATCTGGGCATGGTGGTACAGGCATTTAATTGCAGTACTCACCAAGTAGAGGCAGGAGGCTGAGTTCAAGGCCATCCTCAGCTATGTATCTATCCAGCTCCAGGGCAGCCTGGACTAGAGAGGCCCTATTTCAAAACAAAAGAAAGCAAACCTTAATTGAAAGGATACCTTAATTGATAAAGTATAATAGCTGGGTGTTTGAGGCAGGATTGTAATATGTAGCTTTGCCTGCCCTGGAATTCACTATTGCAGACATGGTTGGCCTTGAATTTATGGCAATTCTCCTGCCTCTGCCTATCAAGCGCTGGCCTTAAAGTGTGCACACCATGCCCGCCTATCACCTTTCTTGGAAATTTCCCCAGTGTAATACTATGAATGTGTTCCACTGACTACCTTCTTGTGTGGACACCAGGGGTTGAACTATTGCTCTCGGTCACATAGAGCTATCCTTCCAATCCTAAACTCTTACAGTCATAAGTTCACTTATTGCGAGCCCCTACCATCTCAACTGATCCTCAGAGGCATAAGCTACAAAGAGCCCCTGGCTGCTATGTGATGTGTCATATTCTGTTTCTCTGAGAGCATCAAGCAGCATAGGCTTGTCCAAGGCTGACAGACTTCCATGCATTCTCTATGAGTTGAGCAGCATAAGAAAGGTCCTTTTCAGCCCTTTTCTCATACATATTATAGAAGAAAGGAACTGCGTTTTTCATGCAGTTTCCAAAGGGCTAGGGTTCTACGGAGTGACTTGGGAGGCTGTGTGGGCAAGTACTGGCATCTCCTCACTTCAGTTCCACTCCTTAACATGTTATGGCAAAGCAACAGGTTTGGCTTATAAAAAGTAAAAGGATAGAAGGCGGGTGGGGGCCCTTTAGTTCTCCTGAGGTGACTGGCTAAAGCAGCTGCCTTGGTATCCATGTAAAGGTTTGCCGTGAGCATACACTGTGGCTGAGGAATAACAACACCCCCTCTGGTTCTGCAGTGGATAAGTTTGGGGTGAGGTGGGCTAGAACTCTAATCCTGGCTTTCTCCCTAGCAAGTGGGTAAGTCTATCTCCTCTGTCGTATTGCTTACCTGAAATACAGTGTGAAGGCCTACCTAAAGCACCTGGTTCAGGTAAGGCTCAAGGTTAGTTAGGACTAGAACTATGGTTTCCCAACATAGCTTTATGTTTGAATGCTCTGGGTTAACATTCCTTGCCTGACAAATGGTTGATCACCTCTCTGCATGTGTTAGCATCTCATACCCATTCCTCAGGGCAGAAGTCATCAATCCCATCACATGGAGTAAATGTACCAAGAGGGGCTACTGCCCTTGCAGGCCTGGCTTACACAGGTGCTCATAGTAGCCCAATTTGGGCAGATGCACTGTGTGGGGTGACACAGTAAAGTTTCTATGCAATATGATTTTATTAGCTTTGAAACAGCTTGAACCAAAAGATAGTTAAAAATGGCCAAAAATATTTAAAAATAATAGTCATTTGTTCCTGACATGAATACTTTCAGCTGGATATTAAGTTACTAAACATGGAATCCCAGTAAGGCAGGTGAGCACCCAGTGTTCCATCTGGGTGTGGAATCTTGGTAGCATTGGGACCCTTCTTCCCAGTTGTTTGGATGTTGTTCTAGAATAGGCAGTCCTGGAAACAAGAAGACCAGGCCACCTGTGTTGTCACTGCTCATTCTGTTGGCCCTCTGTGATGGAGGCGGACACGGAACCCTGGCCCTTGTTGACATCGCTGATGCACACCCACTGTCCATCCACCGACTCTTTCCATAAGGTCACCTGCAAGTTAGTGCACAAAGTCACAGGTCTGCACCTGTTTCTGCTGCTCTCCAGCCTCACCCTAAATGTGGTGTACAGAGAGGCTGTGAGAAAACATTCATCACCCACCACACTTGCTCAAAATGCAGGGGAGGACTAAGTCATGCTAGAGAGCACACTAGGGATCGCCACATGGATGCTGCTCTAACTAGAGTGACAGTGAGAGGATAGATGTGGCTGAGAGCAGGCCTGGGTTGGACTGTCTGTGTCACCAAGTTTAACATCACAAGTTAGACACAACTATTACATGAGGTGTCATTGCAGAGCAAATAGCTGAAAAGGTTTGTCCCTGGAGAAATGTAAAATGCTGAAGGAATACCAATTTAAACACCAGGTCTTGACTCTGGTAGACAGACGTAAAGCTATCCTTTGAGATGGGGCCTACTAGTCTACTCTACTGCTGTAGAGTAGAAAAGGCTACAGCAGGTGTAAAACAATGTATGTTTCTTTATTCATACTCTTAGCAATGAACAATGTTGTTTATGTATTAGCTTTCAAAAGGGAAGCCATTATGCTAATGAAATAAGTCAGTCACAAAAGGACAGAAAGAGTGGGTAGTGAAGGGAGATGATTCTTAGGAAAAAGGCCCTTTGATCTCCTGGACATCTCAATGTTCTCCATGCAGAGTTCGAGCTACCCTGTAGCTATGCAACCCCTACACCAGTCACCTTCCCTTCTGTGTAATAGGGCACATAGTACTTCAGAGGTACTATGAGATGTAATTCAGATCCACCTCTGACTAGGTGGGACCTACTGTACATAGCAGCAAGTGAAAAACCATTATAGCCTATATGTTTGGTGCCCAGGAAATGGGGTATACCTTATTGTCTCCACCTGACACGGCCAGGATGTTTGCTGTGATGGACCAGCTCACGTGCCACACAACATCATTGAACTTGTGCAGGAGTTTGGGTGACCACATATTGCCTGAGGCATCATCGCAGGTCCAAATAAACACTCGACCGTCCTAGGGAAGGACACACATCAGGAGATAGAGAAATAAGCATTCTCCCCATGGAGAGCCACCTGGGTCTGCAGACAGGGAGCTAAACAATGTATTTCAATGTCCTGCTTCTGATCTGTTTACCTCGAACACATCTCACAATAGATCAGGGGTTCAGGGTTCTGTGGTTTCACGGATGAACAGACCATTGCTGTGGATGTTTTCTCCTCGCCTGGCTAGTCTTTCTTATCTGAACAGGGACAGCCATATTTTAAACCAAGCGTAGAGACAGGTAGTGGACGAATGAACAAACAAGACCAACCAACTTCCAATAAAACATTCTAATGGGCCTAAAGGCCTTGCCCCTTAGCTTTCATCTCAGTGGCGACAGGAAATAAGCAGTGGTGGTGTCCGGGAAGGGTGACTGGGTACATGAACACAAGGCACTAAGTTTGGGCATAGAGTCAGGAGGGACCTGAACTTGGCTCTAAGCTTGGCACTACTTCTCAAGCTACTTTGACCCATCTCACTATACACTGGCCTTACCTGGTCTCTGCCCCGGTCTGAAGATGCCTGCTGCCCTCCCTCCCCCTTCTGATGGAGTTTCCCTTTGTTGACATTGGAAGGAATCAGGGCTGAGGACATGTGGGGTGTGGCAGACCTGAGAGCAGCTGGCAATGGTGCTGGTAGGCAGGCCAATGGAGGGGGCCCAGGCAACGTCTCGAACCCAGTCGCTGTGTGCCTCTAGCTTCTGCTCCTCCTTCCACTGGCCATCTTCCTCCTCCCTACAGAGGAAACCAGAGCAGGGAATGCAGTGGCAAGCAGGCATCTCCACCCTGGGTGGAGAGCTTACCTTTCATGTTCTCTTCAAATGAGAATAATGAGTGGAATTCTACTTAGCTCACTAAACTGCCCACTAAGTCCCCAGGAAATGCCCTTTCCTCCATAGTTCCAAAGTTTGGGGAATACTAAAAGTGCTCAGAAAAAGAAAAAGGTGTTTGTTTTAAAAAAACATGTCTTCACATACTGAAAACAGTATACTGTTACTGATAGGAAAAAAGGTGACCTTGCTTGTAGAGTGGCTGAGCAATGATAGGCAGAGTACAAGTGCCCCTCTGAGGAGACAGCCGCATAACTCACTGACCTCCAGAGCTTGATGAGGTTGTCACAGCCACCTGATGCAAACTTCTTGATGTAATTGGGCTTCTGCCCTGATGGTTGGTCTATGAGGCTTCCAGGTACAACAGCAGGGGCCCAACTGACAGCGTTACAGCCAATCTGCAGAGGGAACCTGTGGTGAGGCTGCGCTCGTGCACATCAGGGAGAAAGGACCCCATGGACTCCTGGGGGTTTCCCTCTAGTTGTCAGGACTTGGAATATGGCACACAAATAATGTGATGAACAAGAATTAGGCTGACATGTTCTTGTCATACCAACATGGGAGGCAGGATAACGGGCCATGAGACAAGCAGATTTCTTAAGGTCACTAGCCAACTAGCTTCGTCAAATCCATGCACTTGAGATTTATCAGTAAGAGACCCTGTCTCAAAAAATAAAATGTGGAGAGCAACAAAGAAAGACTCCTGATGCCAATCCTGGGCCTATATGTTAACCTGCACATACCCATATTACTAACAAGATACTGAAAGTAGGGGTTTATCCTTAAAGGCAAACTGTCAGACCAACCGATTCCTCAGCAAGACTCCTAAGGGCCAGGAGGGCATAGAGTGGTGTTTCAAGTCCTCCAAGAAAATAACAGACTACAGTGCAGACTCAAAGGAGAAATGAAGAGCTTCTGCTAAGAGCATAATCCAAGGGAACTTGGCCACAAGACTAGCCTTATGAATGAATGGTGGGGGAAAAGTCCTGTACTAGAGGGAGAGGAAAGATTACACTCAGCACATGGAAGAGTAAATCCCAGTAGAAAAGTACACATACAAACAAGAAACAGCAAAAACAAAACATTAATATACAGATGAACTACAGAAGGCACCATCAAAGAGGAGTCAAAACAACTAGATGACCAAATAATGACTTTTCATGGTAACTCTGATGGTGGTTTACATAATTAATTTCTTTTTTGTTGTCTGTTTAGTGGCAGGGTCCTAGCTATGTAGCTTAGGCTGGCCTTGAGCTTCTCTCCTTCCTACCTCAGTTTCCCAATGTAAATTATCTCAAGTCACAGACTAGGGCTGGGAAGATGGTTCAGTAATTAAAGTGCTTGCCACAAAGAATAAAAACCTGGATATTGGACCCCTAGAATACACATTAATAAACAGGCATAAGCCAGCATGGTGGTACACATCTTTAATCGCAACACTTGTGAGTCAGAGGCAGGTGGATCTTAGTTTGAAGCCAGCGTGAGTTCCAGGACAGTCAGGGCTACACAGAGAAACCCTGTCTTAAAAAACCAAAACCAAGCAACAAAACAGGCATGATGATGTGCATTTGCACACTTAAAGCACTATGCTAGGGGTCAGAGACAGGAGAATCCCTGACACTCACTGGCTAGATAGTCCAGAGCTTTAGGTTCAGTGAGAGACTCTCAAAAAATAAAGTGGACAGTGGTAGAGGAAGACATCAGATACTGACCTCCTCCTGCCTTCACATGTATATGAAATGCACACATGCATATACCACATCACACAAACAAAGCAATGAACTGACTTAGAACAAGAACCAACAATATGCTGGATGTAACTCACTTCAGCAGCAGAGACAAACACATTAAAAATGAAAGGCTGAGAGAAATCAAGCAAAACAGAACCGAAACCAGGCAGTAACAGTACTTGTCAAGACAGACTTTACCAAGACTCACTGTTTTGCAGACAAAACCAGTATGATACAAATGAAGGTCACATGATCAATTGATACAAAGATAATGATTGTCAATATACATGCACTGAGTTTAAGAGTATACAGTTTGAGACAAATATTGAGAGAGAGAGAGAGAGCCTCAGATAATATAGTGTTGGCAAGTTCAAAAGTCTGAAATAATAAATTACATATTTCAAAATAGAAAATGGAAGTCAAAGCAAGAGAAACTGCAGAGATTATACAAACACATGAAGACTATAATGGCTAATCTTTACTATCAATTTGATTGGATTGCCTAGGAAGCAAACAAGTGGGCGTGTCTGTGAGGAACATTTCCAGAACATTCAACTGGGGCTTAGGATCCTGGACTGATAAAAAAGAGAAAGTGAGCAGGTGTCCTCTGCTTCCTGACTGTGGACACACTGTGACAAACTGTCTCTCCAGTTGCCTCTTGCTGCTATGCCTTCCCCTGTCATGACAGGCTACCACCAGACTGTAAGCCAAAATCTTTCCTTTCTTGAGTTGCTTTGGCCAGGGACTTTGCTACAGCATGGAGAAATGTTACTAATATAGAGACTAAAGAAATTAAGTGCAAAATGAGAAAAAAAAATTTGGGGAGGAGTTTTCTGTGTAGCCCTAGCTGTCCTGGAACTCACTCTGTAGACCAGACTGGCCTCAAATTTGGAGATCCACCTGCCACCTACTGAGTACTGGAATTAAAGCATGTGCCGCCGCCACTTGGCTTGAGAAAATTTCTTAATGTAAATGGAAACATGCTAAAAGCATACAAAGTTTAACTAGCACATAGATGGAAGAAATAGTAAAAGCAGTGCAAAGAGAGAACTTTACAATACCGAGGCCCTACATCCAGACAAAACACAACTCTAGTTCCAGGGGAACCAATGACTTATGGTCTCCAAAGCCAATGTACTCACTTATCTGTGTATACAACACACTAAAATCAATCTTTAAAAAAAAATAGAGCTCAACCTAATGATGCTTCCCAAGGTGTTAGAAAAGTAAAACGAAACAAAAACAAAAAACAAGCAAACAAAAAAAAAAAAACATGATAAATATAAGGAAAGAAAAAGACCAGCGCAAACTGGCAAACTGGGTGGTGGCAGCCACGCCTTGAATCCCGGCACTAGGCAGGGGACTCTCTGAGTTCAAGGCCAGCCTTGTCTACAGAGGGAGTTCTAGGACAGCCAGGGCTATGCAGAGAAACCATGATTAAAAGAATAAAGAGTAAGACCAGAGCAGAAAAAAAAAAAATGAAACTGAGACTAAAAGGACAGAAAGGATCAATGGAACACAACTGACAAATCTTTTTTTTTCCATTTCACTTATTTATTTTAAAACAGAGTCTTAGTCCAGGAGTGGTGGTGCACACCTTTAATCCCAGAACTTGGGAGGCAGAGATAGGCAGATCTCTATGAATTTGAGGTCCGTCTGGTCTACAGAACAAGTTCCAGGACAGACAGGGTTACACAGAGAAACCCTGTCTTAAAAAACCAAAAGAAAAAAGAAAAAAAAGTCTCGCTACAGAACTCAGAGCCTAGGCTGGCCTTGAACCTGTGGTCCTCCAGCCTCAGTCTCCTGAGTGCTACATCACAAGATATTTGAGTCTTGGGAGTACTTCCTAGTGACAGCAAGGTCCACTGTATGGGCATACAAATGGGAGGCTGAAGAGTCGCCTTGCTATAGACCAAATTATCAGATAGTTGCTCCCTTAAGCACTGAGGTCACCTAGATTGATAGGAGAATTTAAAACAGAAGGTCCATAAGCCAGGAACCAGTCTTGTATAAATGAATGCAGCTGACTTGTAGAATGTCCTCAACAAGCAAATAGATGGCATGTCGCTCAAAGGAATAAGAAACCTCTGCTTCCTTGATAGACAACTGACAAATCTTAAGAGTTTAAATGAATACAGCACCAGTCTCAAAAGCAGAGGCTCCATCTGACCCCTTCTTTCATGTGGCAGACTCCAGTCTTAGGGCTCCAGAAAGAAGCTGCTGCAATACTTAGTATTTTATTCTTTGTCCATACTGTTGACTTTCACTATTTTTTTTATTCCTCTTTTTATATTTATCCAATTTTATTTAAACATTTCTTGTAAATATTTTACAAATCTGTTGCTCTTCTCTCTCCCTTTCCCTATTATTCATCTCTATTTTTCGTTGTTTTATTGTGTGCATGTGCCATGGCACATACGTGGAGATCAAAGTACAAAGACCCCACTACTCAGTTACCAAACCAAAAGACACTAAAATGGTTGAAATGTCAGACAAAGAATTCAAGTCTACTCATAAAAGCAATCAATGACTTCAAAGAGAAATCACTTTAGGACATGGATAAGAAAGTCAGCAACACCGAAAAGAGACTTTGCAATACAGATAAGAGATTCTGCAAGGAAACACAGTTTTGAAAAAACAAATGATGGAAATAAAAAAAAAAAACAAAAAATAAAAATATAAAAACAGTGAAAATCATCATTTATAGACCAGCTCAGATAGACACCAATAAAGAAAAATTAAGTGTAATCACAACTTTCATGAATTCTGGGACATGATCAAGAGATTAAATCTAAGAGTTCATGGGGTAGGAGGAGTTAAGATCAAACCTAAGGCAGTAAAACACTATCCAATGTAATCACAGCAAAGAAGTTTACTAATTTCAAAAAAAGCAATGGACTCAAGTGTAAGATGCTTTAAATTACAAACAGGAATGACCACAGAAGAAACTTTCCATGACTAGGAAAAATGCCAAGTCTATAAGACAGTAACAACATTTAAAGCTGTACAAGGACTGGGGATGGCTTAGTGGATAAGAGCACTTGTGTGAAAGATCCAAATAATTCAATCAACAAAAGCAGATAAACTGAGAAGTTCTCAGAATAATCAGTATAAATGCCAATAAAACATGAAATAATGTTACTCAAGAAATATAAATTAAAGCACAATGACTCAACCTCTCCTTAGGCAAAGCAGCCATCAAGAAAACAGCAGCAAACTCCAGGGTGGATGAGGTGGGAGAAAGAACCCTTACACAGTGCTAGCAGCGATGGTGAGGGTAGTGGGGTGTATGTAAGTCAGTGCAGCCACTACAGAAAAGAACTCCAACAGGAGCCTGCTCTACTACTTCTGGGTGTACACCCTAAGGACTCTGAGTCAGCACAGCACAGCACAGCACAGGAATAACTCAGCCATCCGCCTTTATTGCTGCACTATTCACAGCAGCTAAGAACTGGAGCCAGCCCTGAGAAACTGATCAAAGAAAACAGGGCCTAGATACACAATGGAGCTTCATTCCACCACAGAAGAATGAAATTATTTCATTTGCAGGAAAATGAATGGAACTAGAGATCATCATGTTAAATGAAGTAAGCCTGACTCAGACAACTATCACATAATTTCTTTCATATGTGGAATACAGACATTAAACAAACAAGCAAACAACCTAAGACAGCTCAGCAGTGGTGGTACCTTTAATCCCAGCACTCGGGAGGCAGAGGCAGGTGGATCTCTGAGTTCAAGGCCAGCCTGGAACTACAAGAGCTAGTTCCAGGACACCCCTGGAACTACACAGAGAAACCCTGTCTTGAAAGATGAACCAACCAAACAAAATCTCTAAGACATAACAGACAGGGTACTATTTGGGAAGAGGAAGTAGACCACTGGGAGAAGATAGGGTAACAGATTATGGATATGACCAAACTACATGACATGCACGTATGAAAATGTCCAAACTTGGAGCTTTACACAATGAATATACACTAATAGAAAAAGGAGAGAGGTAAACGTGAAATTGCCAGATGGTCTAGCTATTTCACAGAAATATATATAGCTAGGGGAATTAGAGATACAAAAACACACCCATAAATGTTCATAGCAATATTTACTAATAAAAACTGAAAATGCCCATGATCAGACAGGAAAATGAATGAGGGTTTGACAGACAAACCCTGAAAACGAATATTTGCTAGTTTGTTCTTTCATGTACAAGTGTTTTTGAGAATTACAAGATTCAACTTTCCACTTCCCACAATGCCTTCTGGACTGTTTCAACCTTAAAGCCCAAGAACTAGAAAGCACAAGGAACTAGATCTCTAGGCCATTCTTGGAAACACCATTGAATTCTGGGGTCCCCAATGCATGTCAGCCTGAGGCTTCTGTAGCAAGGTGGCAGTTGGTGTGCCCTCACACTTCCATCCCCAACCTGGGGCTTCCTAGGAAAAGCCAGTGCCACCTCTGCCTTGGACTGAGAAGGCTGGCACAGCTGCTGTTCCTTAGAGTAAAGAGGTCCAGCAATATCTAACCTATAGCCCCTCCCAGCCACTGCTCAGCAGGGACACTCAGTCTCTTCCTGGGAGCACAGAAGACTTCAGCACAGCAACTGCACTCTCTCCTCCATGCAAAAGGCAGGGGCTGGACTCACCGTGTGAGCGTTGTTAATCTTCTTCACTTCCCACTGGCCTTCCCCTGTATAGGTCAGCAGGGAGATGGCCCCATCGGAACTCCCACAGGCCAAAATCAGGCCATAGTCGTGAGGGGCCCAGCATACAGAGTTCACTGTGGAAAGGAGGCATAGTGCGCAGGCTTACATCATACACTATTATTTTGCTAAATTCTTAGAAAAACCACAGGGATTGCCAGTGGCCAGTTAACATTTGGCCAAATTAAGGAAAATTTACAGCACTTCCTAAGCCTGCCTTCACAAAACAAGGAGATTCAAGAATATGTTGGGAAGCTTCACTGGTTTTTTGGGTTTATTTCTTACTTCATGTGCATTGGTGTTTTGTCTGCATGTATGTGTATATGAGGGTGTTGGATCCCCTGGAATCAGAATTACAGACAGCTGTGAGCTGCCATGTGGGTTCTGGGTATTGAACCCGGGTCCTCTGGAAGACCAGCCCGTGCTCTTAACCGCTGAGCCATCGCCCCAGCCCCCACTGTTCTCAATAAACCATTCTCTGGACTGACCTCAGCTGTGGAAGACTAGTGGAAAATCCAACCAGTGTCCAAAGGATGGACAAGAGCAAGGGAGGAGCCTAGGACGAGACCAGAACAGAGGTCCTTCCCACCCACAGGATCCCCCTACTCACTGCTAACTCTACATACCTGAGGAGTCATGTCCTGAGTGCTCATGAGTCTTCTCCCAAGTGCCGTTTTCCTCCTTCCAGATAATGACTTTCCGGTCATAGGAACAGGAAGCCAGGATGTTGCCATACATGGGGTGGGCCCAGGCTACCTGCCATACTGGCCCCTCATGTCTGCAAGGGAGGAGTCAGGATGCTCAGAGGGTCAGGGGACTCACAGTGCTACCTCCTTCTGGAGGTATGTTCCCATGGTCTTAGTTTTTTGAATCAGCATCTCACATTATGTACTCTGGTTAGCCTTGAGCTTCCAATGCCAGGAAAAAGGTATGTGCCACCATACCTAAATTTGGTCTGCATTCTATTAAGTTTAAAATAAAAATTTCATATCTTGGAATGAGTTACTAAAACACTAAATTGCCTCTTTTCCAAAACCCAAGTAACAAGTAGTAAGTCTAACAATCTACAATTTCAGAGTCTCAGGCAACTACACGTAAGATGAAAACACATCTGACTTTTCTTAGTGACAAAGTGACAAGCACTATAGCCATTTCTGGAGTTTCCAGCCTACATCCACATAGAAATGGTAAACTCAGAGTCATGCTAACAAATGTAATTGTTTTCCTTGTCCCAGTTCACCAAACCCTGGGATTCTACTTCCAGACCCAAGTACTCCAGGTTAGGAACCCACACTATGTGAAAGGCTCTGATGGAAAGCAGAGAGATGACCATGAAAATGAGCCAAGACCTCCAGGGTTAGGGAGAGAGAAGAGCAGATATCTGACAAATATTCCCTGGCTATCAAAACAAACAAAACAACAGGATGTATAAAATTTGTCTTATGGGCCCAGCAAGATGGCCCAGTGGGTAAAGCATTTGCTGTGTAAGCCTGAACACTTGAGTTCAATCCCCAGAACCCAAGGAAAGGTAGGAGAGAATTCCACATGCGAGCCTGCACAGGTGCCCCAAGCAGGTTTATCTCATGATCATACTTACCAAATGACACTTCAGGTCAAATGGCTAAATATGTGCAGGATGGCTGTCATGTTCACTGCTTTTGAACATGGCAGTGGTTGCCCATATCAAAGATCTACTGAGGACCGGCCCTGGATGGAGGCAGGATTAGCCCATCTGGGATTAAGCAGAGGAGGGCTCCAAGACACAAAGTGCCTCATTTGCCCAGGTCTCCTAGTGGTAGAGCTAGGGCTCATACCTGCATGCACCTGTGCCCTTACCTGCATCTCTGCTAAGGGCACAGGGGTCTGGGCTCTTAGCATCCTCATTGCTGAATGCACTCTGGAACTGCTCTGAATTCGTGCTTTAATCCTTCCTCCCAGGTGATCTAGCTATAACAAGACCGTCTCCAGGCTTGTTGACACTTACCCTCTGAGGTCTGCGATGAGGATCTGCCCTCCGTTTCGCACATCAAAGATTTTGACGGACCTGTCCGAGGAGCAGGTTGCTAGGCGGGTGCCATAATAGTCCATCTGGGCATCATGCTGCAAGGGAGGACAACTGGGGAAGCCTGCAGAATGGGTGGTGAAGCCCCAGCCAGGCCTAGTATAGACCAGAATCTACCCAAACTCCTATCTGTGCATCATGCTGCAAGGGGAGGGCAGCTGAGGAAGCCTGTAGGAACCAGTCAGCCTGAACCAGTCAGGGCCTGGTATACACCAGAATCTACTCAAACAATCTCAAAGAATCATCACCTCATGGACAAGAAGCTAGAATGTTGGTATTATCAATTCCCTGCCAGGCAGCGTCCTACTGGAAGGGACCAAACAAGCCATACTGAGCTGGTTGTTCCGGACCCTTCGTGCACTCCTTCCAATCCTGTTCTGTGAGTGGGTACAGGAGGGAAAACTGACATTGCTGTCCTCCGCCTCCTTTCAGCTCCTGTCCTGATTATAGGCTCCATGGGCTATTGGGGAAGACACCTTGAGGCTCAGCATAGCCCCAGACCCCAAGGCTACTGAACTGATTGAGAGCAGGCCTCAGAATACTTCAGGCTCTGTGTAGCACCTCTCTGAGGTACTGTGGGCCTGGATACAGGGTTCCATACAGATATGTGTCCTCTCGCTGCACCAAAGTCCTAGATAGTCTGGAGACCTTTTTCCTAGCAGTGTGCCTAGTACTCCAGATTCCACACCCATGGGAAACAATGCCTGAAGCATCATTGCTACCGCTGCTCAAAACCAACTTTGACACCAACTGGTGTTTTCCCCACCTACCTAAGTTCTGCCCTATCAATAGGCCAAGGCACTTCCTTTATTCACCAGTGGTATTCATAGCATAGAGAGGGGAATCCCACATCAGGCTGTTGCCCAGTTCTGGGCCTATTTCTGCAGCATGTATGAAACACCAGTCCCTGTTGGCAGGCTCACCTATCCACATGGTTGCTGCTTTCCTATTTGTCCCATCCTGCAGATTTGCAGCAATAGGCAGCTGTCACCTGGAGCAGTTATAACATTTCAAAAAGGTGCTCTATAGAATTTAACATTCCTTTGTCATCTCCCTACTCAAGGACAACGGTTTCTCTGGAAGGTCATCTGTTATTGTGTTAGGCTTTGCTCTCCTGGTAGGCAGGCTGCAGGTCCATTTCAAAGCCCTTCTCAGCAGAGTTCTATCATACTGGGAAGGAGGGCATAGTACCTGGAATGGGAATTCTATCTCCTTAGCTTATCTGTTGTACAACCTTTGAAAATTTAGCTTATTTCTTTAACCTTCAGTTTCCATAGCTTTCAAAGGCGCTAAGGAGTGCACTGGCTTCAAGGGTCCTTGCAGATTTATCAAGGCACTGAATGAAAAGTACTCGGGGTCTGATTACAGACTCTGTGAGCACACAAATATTTCCAATGATTATACTGCCTCACCTGGTCCCCGGGAGGAAACCAAGACACTGGCAAGGCTGTCTAGATTGGATCTTATTGCCCTTGGGCCCACGCCAGCTCCAGCCATGTGGTCTCACAGTTAGACTGCTCATGACCAGAACCAGCAACATGCACAATTTTGCATCAGAACCCCAAAACAAGTGCCAGTGGTCAGGCTGGGAGGCTGAGACCACCTGGCCTGGGCCCTGCTCCAAGGCTGCCTGCGTTGTTTGGCTGCAGGAAGCAGGCTGAGTTTTTCTGTCCGAGACTTTCATCTCTGGACCTTCCTCAGCAGCACTACACTATGCTCTGAGTAATGACTTCAGGCCCAAGGGCCTGCTGTGGCCTACTCTCTGGGGTAAGACAGATAAGCCCATCTGTCTCTGTTCTAGGCTTTTGCTGTGACTGCCACTGACTTCCCACTCTCCATCATTTAACCCCTTTCCATGAAGCTAAGAAGTGGCCTTAGGAAAGAGAAAGGTAGAAAGATGATTGTCAAACCTCTGCCCCCAACTTGGCCTTACTCTCAGTACAAAGATAGAAGGGCCTGAGCTGCACAACAGAACCAGTTTCTCACAGTGAAGACAAGCCACTGTCAAAGCCTTGCCAACTCAGAGGCCATGTGGGAGAACAATTAAACCCTGAAGGCTATGGGCTGCTGGGAACTACTACACAGTTGAACCCCCAGAGAGGAGAATGCTCCTGTCTAGGCCCAAAGGGATGAGTGGATACTTACAATCATGTCCTCATGAGAGGTGTCCACGGTGTTAATTACTGACACCTAGAACCAAAGACAATCTGTGACGTCACTGGCAGCAGCTGCAACAGTCATCTCATTAAAGCATCAACTGTTCCTAAGGTTCTTAGGGGCGTCTGTGCTTATTCCATAAATACTTTATTTTATTTCTTTTGAGACTGGCTCTCATTATGTAATTCAGGCTGGCCTTGAACTCAGTAACCTCTTGCCCCAGCCTCCCAAATGCCAGAATAATATATGTGCATTTCCATCTAAGGGCCTTCTTCTTCTTCTTTTTTTCTTTTGGTTTTTTCAAGACAAGGTTTCTCTGTAGCTTTGGTGCCTGTCCTGGAACTAGCTCTTGTAGACCAGGCTGGCCTCGAAATCACCTGCCTCTGCACTCCCCCCCCCCCCCCCCCCCCCCCCCCCCCCCCCCCCCCCCCCCCCCCCCCCCCCCCCCCCCGCTGGCCGACTGCTAGGATTAAATGTGCGCCACCACTGCCCAGTTTAAGGACCTTCTTTGTATTGAGTATTGTAGACTGACAGGAGTGTGAATGGCGGCTCTAGCCTCAGAGAAGCTCATGTGTAAATAACCTGCCAAGAGCCAGATTAGCCATACCATGTGTGGGCAGGGGGAACCCAAGATGAGGGGATATACAGCTGCCTTAAGTGATGAGAACCAGGGAGAAGATATAATCCAAGTAGAAAAGGATCCCACGGTCAAAGATAGTCTGAGAACTTGGGTCATTGAGCCTGGAGCACAGGCCTGGCAGCTCTCAAAGGTGGGGTGAGACCCTTTCTGCACTGCAGAGCTTCTGATGGTCCAGAAAGGTTCAGACTTAGTTGCTTCTGAGGCTACTCTCTGGCCTGCCTACTATGAACTGTGACAGGCCCGCCTAGATTCACCTTAGTGGGACCGAGGTTTGATTGTAGAGGCAGAAAACAGCCATGATGGCCATCAGTGTTTTCCCCATTTGTTTTTAAATCAGCCTTCCTTGATCCCCAACTAGCTAGATGCTTACATATACAAAAGCCCTGGACATTTACAGTACTTTATGCTCCTTCTCTGCTGGAAAATGTAGGCTTCAATCATTCTCTATCTGTCTTAATACATAGTTCTAGCTGACCTGGAACTCACTATGTAGACCAGGCTGTCCACAGACTCTGAGATTCACCTGCCTCTGCCTCCTGAGTGCTGGGACTAAAAGCACATGCCATCATATCCCTCAGCTTTGAATCTCTTCAAAATTATTTAACACAATGTTTTACAGACAGAAGGAACTCAGCAACTATCCACTGAATTAATAAATGAACAAAAATATACATTTTTTTTGGCTCAGCCACTATTTAATTCTTGGAAGAGAAAAGGGGACTTTTCCATTTGAGAATGGCATTTCTCACCATTTCCCACATCCTTTTCCAGGGCAAACCTTGCAGTTACCAAGTCTGACGCTTCAAGGCAGGGTGTTGTGGTGCTGGACCATAACACTCCAGAAACTCAGGAAGGTGGAACAAGAATTCTAGGCTAGCTAGCCCGGGCTACTTTTCAGAAAGGTAGGCCTTGGGAAAGCATGGTAGCAAGGCATTCAGAAGGCACACACAGAGTAAATACAGGTTTTCTTGAGAATTCTAAGTGCTCTAAAAAGTGGGCTCTAGGGTCTGCAAAGACTAAAGGAGGAAGAACTGCACTTGCTTGCAGATGCTAACGTTTTCCCATGAGCATCAGGAGGCACCAGGAGCAGTCAGTTATAACCCAGAAAGACTAAAGAGCCAGTGAAGAGAAAAGCCTTGCAAAGCCACATTGTTGGGAATAAACCCTAGCTACTAACCTACTAATACTCAGCATACAGTCCAGGCTACCAGGCCAGAACCCCCCGCTGCACCTCACAACACACATTAGTATAAGGTGGGCTGTGTGCTCAAGAATCCCCACAATCCAGACTGGCTGAGGGAAAAGTAATTTGACACCAGTGACCCAAAGGACCTTGGGCGTTTCCTTCTGACCATTCTCACCCAGCAGTCATGGGCTGTGATCCACACTTTGGGATGCTCCTGGAGCACTCAACACTTAGGGGGTTACTGGAACACAGTCAGAAACAGCAATCAAAACACTTCAGCTTATCAGAATCACACCAGGTACACGTTTAGAATAAGCTCAATGACCAGCTTCAGAGTCTCCAACTCAGCAACAGAAGGGCCAAAGGGCAACAGAAAAGGGAGGCAGCTCCTTGTGCCACTGTGCCAATCAGGTCTAAGAATTCCAGCGGCTGATTCTCATTCATTCACTCGGTGACTCAGGGGTCAGATACACTGCAGATACCACAGAAGTTAAAAAAAAAAAATCTGATACGATGCCCTAGACTAGCTAGGCCTCCCACCCATTTCCCGAAGGGTTATCACACCCGGGAGCCCTGTGTCCTAGCAACTGATCCCGCCACTACTTCTGCTGGGGTAGTAGGTTAGGGGGATTTGGATCTCAGCTTTGCCACTGCCCTGCTCAAGTGTTGACGATAGCTGCACTGGCTTCGCAGGCTACCTGCGGGCGGGGATGTGAGCGATGGTGGGAACGTACTAAGGGCTCCGTAGACAGCAGCTCCTCTGATAACTTTGGCTCTTTTTTTTTTTTTCCCAATTACGGAGGACAAGATACGAGACTGGCAGGAGGTGCCACAGTAGCCCGGGCCTCTGAGTTCCGGAAGGCCCAGCGGCCTTGTCATAGCTCCCACTCTGAAACCCGCAAAGGCAGGACACGCAAACTTTGAGGAAGTGAAGGGGGGGCTGGACAGCCCGAAGGTCACGACTGCCGCCGGGACCGTAACACTTACCATAGCTGTAGCAGCGGCGACTCACGGCCTCGGACGTGGCAGCACTGAACGCTTCACTTCCGGTGCCGGCCCGCAGCCGACAGGCCGTCACCCAGGAGCTTCCGGTCAGCAACACATTCTACTTACACAAAGGTTCCGCCGCTTCTGGAACCCGTGCCCCGCCTTCCTCCCTGGGCTCCGCTCTTATTTTGGTCGTCCGTGAGACTCTGGTTGCTATGGCGACCCTAATCACGGGATTTTATAATAATGTCACTTGCGGATTTTTTACCTGGACCAAGCTTTCCTTGTTCCTGAGATGTATAAATGAAACGATCAGTGATTACAACTTCACCCTCCTTTTCTGTGGATTCTGGATCCCTCTGGCTTTTATCACGAACGTTGTAGAGGTTAATTTCCCTAGTAGACTGAGCTAGTGTTTTATTATGTTTCCTACAGGACGGCTCTGCTATAGGGCTGATGACTTTAGAGACCCCAGACTTCCAGAGGGACCCTCTGGGATCCTATGAATCTGGTCCATGAGGAATCCTGGAAGCCCTGTCGGGACCCCCAAATTCCCAGTGTCTCCAGCTGTTAGTGCACCAACTTTCTTCAGGGACAGCAAACCAGAGTCTCTAACCCCAGAGACTCTGACTGCTCCAAGAGAGGGCAACTTGAGACCCCTCCCCCCAACCTCTTGCCCCTAGCTTTTGGTTTTCTTTCTCCCCCGACTCACCCCCAAAGTGATTTCTCTGTAGCTTTGGAGTCTGTCCTGGAACTAGCTCTTGTAGACCAGGCTGGCCTCGAACTCACAGAGATCCTTCTGTCTCTATCTCCGAGCGCTGGAATTAAAGGCCCACTGCCCCGCTTAGCTTTTCGTTTTCTACACAAGCACTGCAAGGAGCATGCTGAGCTGCAGCACAGCCCCTCAGATCCATATGGTCCCATAACTCCCATCCACTGCAGATCTTAAGAAGCCAAGTGGTTCAGGGTGGAACCTCCACACACACCCACCTCCACCCCAGCTAAGTCAAAATCCCTTCTGGTCCTATGTTGAAACTGGGATTAAAAACCCTGGCTGGAGATAGCTACTAGCAAGATGCCAAAGCTCAAGGAGTAAGAAGGGGTTTTGGAGAGGGACTAGGAGAGGGGCAGCCTCATATCCCTGCCCTCCCACCTCGGTGCCTTTGAGACCTTTCTCCTCCTCCAGGGAGAAGTTATCACAGGGATATGAAGAGGCAGTATTTAAGGTAAAACAGAAAAAAAACTTGAGGGACCAACTTGGGGTTCTCTCCTAAAGCACAGGCCCCTCTGTAGCTGCACCACTTATTGCAATCAAGGCCAAGTTAGTTTTCTCTGAGCCTTACTTTTCTCCAGTGAAAATGGTAACAACAGGCATCTTATATGTAAATATAATGCATGAGGTGTCATTGTTATTGAGGGAATTTCCTGGTATAAATTCTGAAGCTGAAGACATTGAGGATCTTGGATAAGCGACAGCAAATGAAGACACCTGCAGGTAGACCAGAAGACGTGGTGTCCTACAGTTTTAGTGTGCCAACTCTAGCTAAAGATGGAAACTATCAGAACTTCAGCTCCTACTTCTGAGGGCCCATTCTTTGCCTCTTGGAGCAGCTGCCTCCTTCTCTGTTACGTGGGAAGCACAGGACAAGTAAAGTGTCTTTTCTCTTGGGACCAGCAATGTTTCATTTTGATTTTGTGAACATTTGCATATCCCTGAGATATTCTGGGATGGGATCCAAGTCTGATTACAAACACATACGTTTTATATACTCTTACACACATAGCCAGACTTTATATTTTTTAACAATTTTTTTTTCGAGACAGGGTTTCTCTGTGTAGCTTTAGAACCTGTCCTGAAACTAGCTCTGTAGACCAGACTGACCTCGAACTCACAGAGATCTGCCTGTCTCTGCCTCCTGAGTGCTGGGATTAAAAGTGTGCCCCAACCACCACCCAACCATATTTTTAATAATTTTGTGCCCAAAGCAAACTTTGGTGGTGTAGGGTTTCCTGCTTGTGGCATCATGTTGGCACTCAGAAAGTTTCAGATTTGCAGATTCAGGATGCTCGGCCTATAATACCTACTCTGAAAGTTGATGTTGGATTAAATTAACCTTGGAACTGAAACAGTGGTCAAAAGTTAGATGAGGCCACTGATATTTGATCTGGGGGCCAGTTCAGCTTGGGAAGAGCTGGGATTTTGTGTATATAAATTGATATTTGTTTCTCAGTCTGGCATATTTTTCTTTCCTGTGAGAGGTTTGCCAAATTCAACCTACTGGTTGTGCTGGTTAGGTGTTTTTGTTTGTTTATTTTATGGTTGTTGTTTTGGTTTTGCCAATTTGACACAAGCCAGGGCCATCTGACAAATGAGAATTTCACTGAGTAAGTTGCATCCATCCAATTGGCCCATGGGCACGTCTGTTGGGGTATTTTCTTGATTAATGACTGATGTGGGAGGGGCCCAGTCCTCTGTGGTTGGCACCAACCCTAGGTAGGTGGTTCCGGAAAGTATAAGAAAGCAGGCCATGAGGAACAAGCCAGTGAGCAGCACTCCTCCACAGTCTCTGCTTCAGTTCCTGTCTCCAGATTCCCACCCTGCTTGAGTTCCTGCTTCGACTTCCTTCAGTGATAGACTATGATTGGATAGTAAGACAGACACGTCCTTTCCTCCTCAAGTTTCTTTTGACTGTCATGTTTTGTCCCATCAATAGAATGCAATAGAACTAAAATCCTAGGGTACCAGGTTGCTCTGTGCTTCCCTCTCATCAGTAGGGGGTGCCACCTATAATCTGTGTCCATGCTTTCCATCTTCCTCTGGTTTATCCCAGACCACAGTCAGGCCATTCACAGCCTCCTCCAATTGTTCCCTTCACCTCCCTGATACTCTGAGTGATTCTTTTTTTTTTCTTCCTGAGACCCCCTTCTCCCAAGCCTCTTTTTGAGATGGGTTAATGGCTAATGACAGGTCCCTCAGATGGCAGAGCTCAAAGGTATAATCTAGGGCAAAATGTCTTTCCCAGCCAGAGACTCAACTTCCCCAAGTTCAAATCCATTAAAAATGGGGACCCAGCTGTCCTGAGGAAAAAGGCCTTGGGATGGTTACCATGCCTGCGTTTCCATGTGTGCATTTATTGTTATTGCTTAGTATAGTGTTGAAAAGGCAGACAAATCCCGTTAGTTACAAAGAGCACAAGCCAGAGATACAGAGAAATAGAGTGTACAATAAGAGCACAGTCACTTCCCAGCCCCGATTGTCCCAGAGTCCCCCAGAGCCCAGGCAGCTTGTGGAAGCTGGAGGCGGCACCATTCCCTCGCTACTCTGTTATAAAAGATGTGCACACGAGAGTTAGCAAAGTGTGGTGACCCCCGAGAGAAAGGGCCCTGGAGGGAGAGCACCACAGACATTACAAAACAGACCAAGGGCCTGCAAGGTGGCTCCAAATAGCCTCAAACCTTTTGTTTTGGGAGGAGAGGATGATGGTAGCTGCCCAGGGCCTAGGGTCCCATGTCTTGGGTGGGTTGTGTCTATATATTAAATCAGAGGGCTTCATTTGGACCTTGGAAAATATTTGGAGATGCCTAACGTCTCATTGGGGCCTTGGTGCTTCAAGAAGTATCCTTGCTCCTAGGGTTCTCTAAGGGTGAGGCTTCAGATACTAGAACAGGAGAGAGGTGGGTGGAAGACTTGTCAGTGCATGGTTTAGTTGGCAGCTTCCTATAGTTACAGCAAGCAGGGAGAGGACCAATGGTGCCAAGATATACAAGATATACATACAAGACATGTTTGTATCCCAAAGGTGCTAAAACTCTGAATTAATAAGAGGTGACCCTCAACCGAAATAAAATAACCGAAAGCCAGTCTAGAAAAGGCAGACAGGAAGTGCCCCCTGCAGAATGGCTCTAGTGAGGCTGAATGTTATCAGTACAGGATCTGGGAGAGGTCCCCCTTTCCCATCCAGACAAGGGGCACATGGGCACCTACCCTGGCACAACCCCAGGAGGTGACCTGTTGGGTGGGGCTTGGTAGCCTCTCCTAAAAATTCCAGAGCTTAGGGGACAGGTAAGTTGAGGGCTTCCCAGGATTCAGGATGCTGTTCTGTCTGTCCTGATGGGACAGTGATTACAATGGGGATGGGGGGGTACATAGAGTAACAGGGCCCAGTGTGAGGGGTAAGAAAAGGCAGAAGGAAGAGGGTCTGGCAAAGTTTTAGTGTTTCCTCACAACAGATGTGAGGGGAGATACGTGCAGAGGGACAAGGACTCACCCCCTGCTACATACAAAAATATTTGTGAGGGACAATAATGAAAACACTTGGCCAGAGGGGACAGCAGATGAGAGAACAAAAGAGGAATTCCAGAATTGAGTTTAAGCCCATATAAGACATCAGGAGGTGGCAAAGGCACCTCCTCAACAGGCATGGGGACACAGTGGCTCTTTATTAACCAGAGGATACAGGATAGAGTGGGTTCTGACTTGGGAGTAGTCAGTGCCACATCCACTTTCAAAAAGAGGGCATCCTCCTCCAGTTGGCTTTGTGCTGCGGTTGGGATGAGGCTGAGAGTGAGGGATGGGAGGAGAAATGGGGGTTGCTCCTGAATCCTGGAAACTGTGAGTAGCAAGTTGAGTCTTCCTACCCTCCTCCAGAGAGAGGTGACTCTGGAGTATCCAGAGCCACAGTACAGGGCCCTCACGTGTTTTCCCTCACCTATCTGGGGGGATGGGGAGTTGATGCACTTAGTCCCGACAGGGAAGAAGGGGGCAGTTCCCACACTAGAAAAGAGTAGGTTTCCTATATTCTGCTTGATTGTTTTTTTTTTAAATACCATAGACACACCAGAAACACATGTGTGAGTCAGAAGATTCAGCCGTGGAAAGCATAACCATTGCATAGTATTAAATGAGCAGAGACGGTGAATTCTTTATTTACAATTATTGTCTAGATAAAAAAATTCATAAAAACAGATGAATGGTCATAAATTATTGACCCCCTAATGGGGTGAACTGCCAAACGTACCCCATGCTGCTAGATATAGGACGCGGAAGTGCAAGCTTTGTGTACTACAGTGGGTTCTGATAAACCAACCATCTCCTGTGTAGGTGTATGCGTGTATGGATGACGGTGAGGGTGAGCGTGAGGGAGAAGGGCATAGAGCTGCCCCTCATTCCTGACACCGGGAAGCTGATACTAATGTCGGGCCTCTTTGCTAGTTTCCTCAGCTCCCTGTTCGAGAAACTGGCTCTACTCTGAGAACCTCTTCTTGTTCGCCCTTGAGGCCTGGCTACGAAGCCCAAGGACCCTGGTGTGTAAGCACAACCCTGGTGGCATGGAATGAGGTCACAGATGCATGACTGAATGGAGGGCAGGATGAACAATGTGACAAAGGAGTCCCCCCACAAAAAAACCCTAAAACCAACCAAACAACAATAACAATGACAAACTCCAAACCAAAAACCTATCCTGTTCCAAGGCTGCCCCAGATTTCCTTTCCCTCCTTGGAGGGGTACCGTGGGCTGGCTCTGATGGTGTCTGTATGGAATCCAGCAGTACATCTAGGGCTGGTCCACCATTGCTGGAGAGGCAGCTCTCTCTCCTGGAAACACTCAGATTCCTTCAAGATATTCTTCCTTACAGAAAGATTGTGGCCAGGTGGGATGGGCGAACTTTGAACCCCAAACCAAAACTCAAGTTTTTCCACAGCCATCCAGACGTGGGCCCTCCCAGCTGACTATGGCTCTTTTCCCAAGTGGCTGTCATCTTGTTTAGTGAAGAGGTCTCTGGGCCTGGAGGAGGGCTGGGGGCCAGACTGAGGAGCAAGGAGCAATTGTGGGAAGGTGGGAGTGAAGGATGGAGTTCACAAGTGAGGCGGGAAGTGTTTGGTTTCCCTCGAAGCACGGGACATCATCGATCATGGTATTCAAAATGTCTTTTGCACTGTACAAGTTTATGGAAAAAGATTGTATGCTGAAAAGTCTCAAAGCAAACTTTGTATTAAATACAAAAGTTCTTTTATGAAAAAAAGCTGAGACCCACAAAGTGCTTAGCAGTTAAGAGGCCGACAGACAAGCTCTTATTAAGTGGGACTACTAGTGCTGCTATTGTTGGGGACGGGATAGCCACCTTTTCTCACCTGTGATATGGGAAGATATCAGAATGGCTTTCTGTCTGGGAAAGCAGGACTTGCTGTTAAAAGGCTACAGTATATATTGTGACTACAGGAAGACAATTTGGTTTAAAAATCACACTGAATACATCTCAATGTACACATCATAAGGTTCATTCGGATCTAAATAGTGCAGAGAAAAAAGGCTATTCTTCTTCAAAAAGAAAAACAAAAGCAGCAAGCCGTACCAACCCTCATCCAATATGTCGGCAGTGCCTATGCTGCCGTATATAAGGAAAGAAATGTTTAAATTACTAACTAAAAAAAAATCAACACAACAGCATTTGTAATATCTGAACACTACCTCGAGTCACAGACAGCGCCAAAGACAACTCAGTTCTGAAATGCTCTCTGTAAACTCAAGCGAGTTTCATTGAGAGAAAAGCCTTCTACCGGTGCACTACAGACGCTGGCGTCATGGACCTGGATGGTCAGGCGTGTTGCAAACCCGGGAAGCCTTCTCTCCTCTTCTCCCTTGTCTACGGTGGAGCGTGTTGCTTAGCTCCTCAGGATGGATCCTTGGGAGCCATTGGCTTTCTGCCTGAGCTTCCCACAGTAGTGACGTTATTGAACGGAAATAGCAGGCAAAAATCAGAGCATGGCTATTGTAAAACTTCAAGGATGCAATCCAGAGGATGTGTCTGTTGGGCCGAGCTGTTCATAAGCATCTTAGCCACCAGTGTCCTTAAACCACACAAATATCCAAAGACATTATCTACAGGTTTGTAAACAAATTACATTCTTCTTTTAGGACATAAGTTAAAATAGAGCAATTTAAGCAGAAACAAGGCAACATGCCGGCAAAGGAACTTTATATATCCATGTATATATATATGTATATATATAATATCTACTTATCTATATACACGTATACAGTCTCCAAGAAGTATACGTTGATATAGATACAAAGAAACGGATATAACCTCATGAGTGTCCGTGGAGTTCTTGGGTTCCATTGGTGCAAACCTACTCTGTGATTTCAAAAAGTTATTAAATTAATCTAGACATCTGAGACCATGCTGGGCAAGCATTTGAAACCTCACAGACCAGTGTACTGAATGAACAGCAGTCTGTTTGCAGTTCCCGCCTAAGAAAACAAACAAAAAACTCCCCTCCCCAAGCCTCCAAGAACCAAATGAGAGAGGGGGTTGAAAATGTCCAGGTACATTCATGCTGGGGACGTATTGGCCGGCGGGTGCATGGCTGGTCCGTGTCTGGTGTCTGGGTTGGAGCCTGGAAGGGCTCTTTTTTTTAAAAAATAATTAATTAATTATTATTATTATTTTTTTGAAAAACAAAAGCAAAACAAAACCCACGCCACTCTCTGCTCCAGATGACCCCAGGGCAACCCTGCCCATGACCTAGGAGTGAAAAAGAGTTCAAACAGCATGGCAGCCAGAGAAAGGGTCTGTGGGTGGAAACGGGTTCTCTTTCTGCTGTGTGTGTTCTGCCCAGTGCTCCTTGCTGCATCGGGGAGTCGGTGCCTGGAAGGGTGTGCGCCCGGAGGTGGATGGCGGCAGGTCCATGAGGGTGGCCAGGCGACAGGGGCCTCAGCTAAAGCGACGTCTCCAGGCTGTGGATGGGGCTCCCTGGACTTGAAGAGGTAGCTGATTTGCTCGTGTCGGTCGTCAGGTTGATCCCGCTGTCGATGGCGCTATTGTTCTTGTTGAGCGAGGACGGCGGGCTCGAGTTCTGCTTGAGCGCAGCATCTTCTTCCAGGTCGGTGTCATCGATGAGGGGTATGTGAGGCTGGGAATCTTCGATCCGGAATTCAGGATGAGCCATGAAGTTATGGATGGAGGTTCGAGACTCGGGTTTTTCTAACCCTTCATAGAGAGAGCTACGGAACGCCTTCACGACGCGGATCTGCAAGGGAAACACAAGGGTCAGGAGTTGGCTGGGCGCTCCTTGGGACTTTGAAGGAGGAATGGGGAAAGGGAGGGCACGTGGGCGGCTGGGATCCACAGTCGCTGGTATTATGAGCATCGATGGGGATGGATGGTAGAGGGCTTGGGGGTTGCATCCATGAGTTGGTTTTTAAGTGGCTTTGGTTTGGGTCAGAACTACGGTATTAGTGGGGACTGTAGTAAGCACCATCACGGAGATGCTTGGGTAGTTGTAAACGGGAGCATGGTCCACTCCGAAGGGCACCCGACCTAGTAAGAGACTGAGCCTTGTTAATGTCACAGCAGAGTTTGACCATGCAGGGGGGTTGAGGGTTGTGGGGGGGTGGGGAGAGTAGGAAAGAGTCTATTTGTTAAAAAAGTGAATCTTCAAAAACCACACATAGTTAAGAAACCAAACCACATGGAACAGGTCACACAGAGAAGGAACAGGAAGGAGAGACAGTCGGATGAAGTGGGATGAGAGGACACACGAGGGCCAAACAGAGAAGGGGACATGAAGCTGAGGCAGCAGAGCAAAGCAAAGCCAGGGAAGGCTTTCTGAGGTGCAGGGCTGCAGCAGCCAGGAAGCACAGAGGAGCGCACACAGGACGTTGGGGGCAGGGAGCATGCCACAGGGGACACACACACACACACACACACACACACACACACACACACACACACACTGACACACAGCTACACTTGGAAGCCTGCACAATGTGAACAAAGTTGTTTGTGCCCAGCGCCTCTTTCCTTCATGCATTTGGGAGGTAAACACTCGAGTATGGGCTCAAAGCCCTGGCCAGCCATTGCAGATTGCTAAGGAGCGCCCGTGTTTCCTGGAGCTTGGGGTTTATTGCTTTGTTTGTGTTCTAAAAACACAAAAGCAAAAAGAAAAAAAAAGAAAGAGAAAAATCTCCATAAACCAAAAGACACAGTCTGGAAGTGGACAGCCAACTCCCAGATTCCGTTCAGGTTTTGGGAAGTGGGGTAGGGTAGGGAGGTTTGGCACTGCACCATAGTGAGTAAGCCAGGAACTTCAGGTCCCTAGGCCTTTATTCTCTCCTCTGAAAAATGGGAGGAGCCCGGCCTCTGGTATCCAAGGCTACAAAGAGCCCCAGATTTGGATCAGGAAGGACCAGGTGGAAGTCCTGGCTTGGCCATTCCTCATTCCTTAGCTGTAAAGAACCACAGAATGTATCTGGTCATGTTCTAAACTCCTTACAGGGTACAGAGGGACAGAAACATGTTTTGTGTCTCAAGGGACTTATGCGACTTGGAATAAAGATGTCTCCTGCTCTCTTCCTAGTGTTGGCTCAAAGCAGGGCAAAGGAGAAAACACAAGATGGCCTGATGTCACTGACAGTTGAGGGTCACATGGCCTTGGTCACGGGGACAGGAGGTCTGCCAGAGACATTTGTGGGGAGGTTCTTGGATCCCAGATTAGAGCTCAGTTATACCAGGGAGCTCCTCTGTGGGCCATGGTTAGGGAAATCCCTGTTCCCAGAGGAAACTTCTAGATGACTCTGACTGCTGAGGCTGTGTCACAGTCGAAGGATGACTTTCTGTTTCTAAGCTAAGTCAACAGCAGCGATGAGAATTCAACTTGGCATTGATCGCTTGCCTGCTTGGGCTGTGCTATCTGACTCTTTTTCCCCAGTCAACTCTCCTCCTTTGCCATCAGCCTTCTCTTAGCTACAGTTTCTGTTTGCCTTCTGAAGAGCAGTCTGTCCTGTCTCCTCCTTAAACACTAGCCACCTCAGAAAACTCTGCTTGCTGGAATCCAGGAAAAGCTGTCAGGCTGGAGCCAGTGGAGCCAAGCAGGCTGAGTGCTGGTGTTCCGGGAATCTCAGAACTAACTTTGTCTCTGGATTCCCTATGCAGCTTCTGTAGACTTTTTATTTTATGATCTGATAAGTGAGCCTTATTGTACCCTTGAAAATAATAAATAAATAGATAAATGATGATAAAAATGGTATAGCCTTAGTTTATCTTTTGTTGTTGTTGTTATTTGTTTGCTTTAAGGGATGGTCTCAGAAGACCCAGTATGGTATCAGGGAATGACCTTGAACTTTTCATTCTCTCCAACTCCATTTTTTGACTGGTTTTCTTAGGGACTAAGGCTCTAATCCAGGGCCTTTTGCATGCTAGGCAAACAAACTCTAGGCAAAACCCAGCTGCTGGGTTCCTCATCTGCAAAATGGGAGTATAAATGTCCCAACTGGCGCTCAGCCTTCTAAGGCTGACTTGCCATAAGACACTGGCTGGCTGGAATGCCTACTATATGGAGGGAATTAGGGGACGGTGGCAGGCCCTTGTCATGTGACTGACAACGTAGAGGGGACAACACACAATGAGATGAGGTCCCTCCACCCTCCCCCTGGCATGGAGACAACAGAAAGGATGAACTGCTCTGGACAGGACTGCGGGGACAAGACTTTTCGGGACACCCCAACATGGCCATCTCAAGACTCCACTTCGGTTCTCTCTGCAGCTGAAATGAAAAAAAAAATAGGGGAAGAAAAAAAAACAAAAAACAAAAGCAAAAATCTCTTCCATCTCTTCCTGCCTGCCTGCTCTAAAGAGGGGTTTTAGGAGAGAAGACTGGTGGACTCATGGGAATGTGGGGGCAGGGAAAAGGTGGGGCCAGTGGGTGGGATTGTGGATGGTTGCTTTCAACAGCCTGAGGGTCTCTGGGGAGGCAGAAGCCTTGTTCTGAGGTGGGCTCCGCATACTCGAATGTTTACCCGGCTTCCAGGAAGCCAAGAGTCTGGGATTGATTCACATTCATTTCAGGCTCAAGGTTAAAGACTCACAACCTCTTTTAATTTCACTCTCTCTTGCTGAACTCTGTGTCCAGGGTTCTCTAGCCCTCTAGGAAACAAAGACATGGAATATTCAGACAGTGGAGAGTTCTAGGGTCCCCCCCCCCAGAAGCAAGCCATCTCCTTTGCCAACCCAAGCTTGCACCAAATCAGTTACCAGAATGCTAAGGAGAAACCCAGCTTTCCTCTTTGCCATGTCTGCGTTGCTCCTCACCACAGATGCCACATGCTGGCAGTTCTTGAAACCCAAGTCTAAAGGGGACACGGGGCTACTTGGGACTGTGCGTGTGTGCATGTTTGTGTGTGTAGAGTCTCACCCTTGGCACAGTGAGGCTGAAGTGTTCAATGTGGAGCCTCTTCAGACTTACTAAGGACAGTGTTGGCTTGAGATGGTGAGGGATCTGAGGGGCTAAGAAGGGAAGACTGACCTGGATGAATGAGGCTGGTGCTGTCCTGGATGACCAGTGGAGGCAGCGCTTCTATGCCTCTGTGGGCTAGAGGGACACCAAGAGATACACCCTCCCTGCTCTCCACACCTAGGGTGATGGAAGGGTGTGCCCTCTCTGGAAGGCTCGGCACCAGCACTAGCTCCCAGAACTAATACCATCTGTGCCATAGAGTCAAGCCTTTTTTGAAACTGATGTGGAGTGGAGCATGAGGGGGCTTCAGAACACACTCCTGCTGGTCCCCTTGCTATGTGTCTTGGCCAAGTGGTATCTGGCTACCCTGGGAAACTCTCCTCTCCTCATGGTGAGATATGTGAAGTAAAGGAAGTGGAACTGTTGGGGAAGGCTCAGGTGCGCGGCATTAGTGGTTTGTCCTTGGATCTCTCTCTCTGTGTGTGTGTGGGGGGAACCAAATTCAGTTTTGAGTCAGGATGAGAAAAGCTTGCAATTCCCCTGGGTTCTCTCCTGAGTGTTCTGGTCCCATTCCAACTGTTCATGTCTCCCTGTGTGTAGTGTTTGCCTGGGGCCATCTAACAGCTGTGAGGGGTGCACAGTGAGTCCCCCAACAGAAGTCTCCCTATCCTCGCTCTTTATGATCAACTCTTAAAGACACAAAGGAGAGAGATTTGTCTCCCTCCGGGGCACATAGAGCCCAGGCATTTGCTTCAGCAGGCTCGCGGCCACTCCTGCTGGGGAGATCCTGCAGAGTCTGGTGACTGAGTTCCACCCACCCTTCTGCTTTCTGTCATACCTTCCTATGGGAAGAAAGCACTTTGACCTCTAAAGGAAGCTTGTGTAGTATCTAGAGGGTCCTCTGAGTCCCAGAAGAGCAGAAGAGGTGATGTTATAGAAACTACCCAAGCAGAGGACAAGGGGATGTCTACGTGACATCCCAATTGTGATCTTGAAGCACCAAGTGCGTCTTTGAACTGGTGGCAGACCACCTAAGAGACAGGGCACCCTGCTAAGGAATGCTCAGGTTGTTTTTGAGACCTCACACCCATCAAAGGGCCCAAACAGACTAAGAATTACAAACTGGAGTTCAGAGCAGAGGGAAGAAGTTGGAGGCTGTTAAGGAGGCTAGGGAGGTGACAGAGCGGAGGCCGGGTGAGCGAGCTGAGTTTGCTTTTGGCCTCTTTCTCTCTCAGCCCTGAGAGGGAATTAAGGATCATGGGCCAGAATGGTAGATGAGTTTTGGTATAACCGCAGCTAGACTTTCTTCCAGTGACGGCTCCAAAGTTAGGGTCACATGGAATGAGGGAGGGATTGGTCTGTCTGGAAGCAAGAGAACGGGGATACACAAGCCTGTCTGTAGAAGTGTGTCAGGAGCTGCCCCCTTGATGACTTTTACACTGGTGCAGAAGGAAGGCTGGGAAAACTGCCGAGGTGAGGACAGCTTTCAGTTTTAGCAGTGAGGGCTAAGCTGAGGGGCTGCCACGGATGACCTTCAAGGACACATGGGTGCTTGGGAACGCCACATGATGCCTGTTGTGGCTAGGGCAAAGTACTTTGCGTAAGGAAAGAGGTGAACCAGGATGAATAAAGAATTGAGCTTGTTGGCCAGGTGGTGGTGGTGCACACCTTTAATACCAGCTCTGGTGATACAGAAGCAGAAGGATCTCTATGAGTTCAAGGCCAGCCTGGTCTATAGAGTGAGTTCCAAGACAGCCAGGGATACACAGTGAAACCCTGTCTCATTAAAAGAAGAAAAAAAGGAATTGAGCTTGTGCCCAGGAGCCAGAGTCCTAGCAGTCAGAGCTCAGGGCAACACAGGTGTCACCAACAGGGCTGTCTCCATGGGAACACCTAGTGGCTACACTTCAAGCAAGACCAGAATTGGACTGATGGGGTGGGGAGTAAGGAAAGGCCAACTGAGCATGGGTCACTCACAAAGGTGATCCAGACACCATCTGCTCACACGTGCCTCTGTCTAATCTGGGCTCATTTTATGACAACAGGAGAACACTATTCAGCCTCCTTGTCATCCTTCATGCCAAGGAGGGCAGTCCCCATGGGATGGTAGTGGGGCACCAGCATGGACTGACTATCAACGGGCTCTCAGGGGTCTGTGTCTTCTGCTGGACTTGTGCATAGATCCTCCCTGCTCAGGGGGGCAGGGAGGGGTGACACTGGGTGTTCTGGGTTGGGATGGGGTGGGGCCCTTTAAGATGCATCAAGAGATGGAGTCTTTCTCATCAAAGACCCTGAAGGCCGGCTAGGGCTAGGGCAGCACACATGCTGCGTCTGTGTTAAGGGGCCGGAGCTGAGATTCCATGTACTTTGGGAAGGTTTGAATGGAGGCACCCAAGGCCCTGGAGAGGCCCAGCAAAGATTTAGACAGAGCCAGAGATGAGATGAGGTCAAATGTGATGGTAGGGGCAGACATGCTTGGCAGAAGGAAGATGAAGAGGAGCTCGGAGTCCTGGGCTACCTCTCAGATAAGAAGAAAAGGATACCAGAGTTAGACCAGCTCTTTTTGGAGTAGCTGTCACCCTGCTAAGATGTGTGTGCCCCACCATTTTTGACTTGAGATCAGCTGGATGGAACAGGAGCCTTGTCTCTTCCAGGCAGTGGCAGGACTTTAGCATGCTCCACCCTCTGTGGGGGAAGGGTTAGTAAAGCAGCTGGTATGCTCAGTATGCAAGGGAGGGACACCGTGATCCTAAGGTGCTGTGGTTTCCTTGGTCTGTCATTTGTGTCTATGACACTGGACTTGCAGTGATTACTTGGCTCATGGTCCCTCTTTTGTTGAGCTCCCACTGTGACTGTGACCCCTGCGAGGCTTCTACACTTTGATCCACATTAACCCTTTGGCTGACTACAAGACCTCGGTCAGCAAATTCTGACCATTTCCCTCATAGGCCAAGCTTTTCCTGACAAGGTAAGAGACTAGAGTGAGGAGATCTCTATGCTTCTCTTGGTGACTGGTACCTTCTAGCCTTGGGTGCTGAGGTGGACTTGGGACCCTTTGGATTCTAGAACCTTCTTGACTATGGTGTGATCCTTTGACAGACTCAGACCTGTGACCCGCTGCTAGTTACTTGACACCCAGCTAACCCCATAACTGCCTGAGGACTGGTGGCCAATGAAACTGTCTTCAGTGGCTGTGGTCCTTCAGCCCCTGGGCCTCACGGTGACCCCTGTCCCCCCATGTCCTCTGGAATCCCGGCCCCTGCCCGCCTGCCCGCCCAGGAGCTGGCGTTGGTGGTGCCAGCGGAGGCGGTAAGGAGTCACACTCACGCCCAGCTGCAGCAGGAGGAAGGCTGGTCGGAGAGGAAAGAGCATTGGATAACGACACGCGACTAGGGCTAGAGAGACTGGCTACGTCCTGGCTCTGGCTGGTGACGGAGGACTGTCTCCGCAGGGCCCCCTGGAAGGAGGCCCCGCTCTTGAAAGTATTGACTACTTCAATCTGCAACGGAGGAGAGAACGAGACAAGTTGCGAGAAGAAACGAACACCACAGCTACACAACTGACGGGTGCAACGTCACACAACAGCCGCAGCCACGGCAACAAGGACACCACTTAAAACAAAAATGCCAGACAGACTCCAAGGCTCGGAAAGACGTCTGCTCAGCTCTGGACCCATCTGTAGGCCCCGGGGGTCCCAAGCAGGGGTGGGAGGTAGGGGGAATGGGGTGTGACCTCTTCCCTCGGGGATTGGAGTGGAGGTGCTATCAGAATGGAAGAGTGGCTTCAGGCATAGAGCCAGAGTGATGGAGTGAGACCTTGGGGTGTATGGATCTTGGGCCAAGGTCTAGCTCTTCTTATTTCTAGCTAGGTGACCTTGAGCAAGTCCTATTTCTTGTTCTTAAGGAAAGGCAATGCCATACAATTGGTAGAGGTATAAACGCACAGTACCAGGCCCACACCAGAGTTCAGGAAGGGCAGACTCAGTTACTCGCACCCACTCAGGACTATAATCACCAGGGGAATATAGTCCCCTCTTCCTCCTGAGGTGTGACGACTGCGAGACAGTGTCACCTACCGCTACCCTCCCAGGAAATAGGGGCTGCCAGGGTCCTGGTCACAACAGGAAAAAGCCCAGGCCTGTGTGAGGCAGCTGTGAGTCTAAAACCCACTCCCCTAAATGCCAAGTGGGCAGCACAGGGCTATATGAGTTGAACGAGTCCCTGTGGGGTGCAGGGAACCCCAGTGGAGGGGTGTGCTGCAGTCCAGGGAAATGTAGCGATTGATCCATGCGTCACTTGCCCAGATTGCTCAGGCGAGGGATCTGAGGGCAATGTCTTTCTTGGTTTCCTACAGCACATTCATCAACTATACCTGCCCCAGGCATAGGGGCCTTGGGAGAACATGGAATGTGCACGTGTGTGGCCTTCCTGTACCATCACGTACCACACAGTGGCTGCAAAGCTTTAGTTCTGAGGCAGAAGCCTAATTCTAGCTGGGCAGGCACTGTGCTCATATGTTCTCATGTGCAAGCGTGGCTTGCAAGTGTACCTTTGTATATGGGGATTTTAACCTCTGTTCCACATCTGGGTAGAGTCAAGGGCAATGCTTGGATACCCTCACAGAGGCAGAGAGTGTGTGCAAATCTGTAAAGGTGATTGTAGCTCCCTGGCTGTCAGTGTCCCTTCATAATGGCTGCCCTTCCTAGAACCCTCACTCACCTCAGCCCTCCTAGCCACCCCCATTCTCTCAGAACTCCCTCTAGAAAACCATGGTGGATGAGACTCATGTCCACCTCTGGCTAGTCTGAGGAAATAATGGTCTTCCTGAGGCTGCACTCTGCTTGTGTAGCAGAAGTGATGCGTGTGTGCACTCATGGTTGGAGGGCTGGTGGGGGCTCTCTGAGACCATATGATGGGCATGGCTCCTATGGCCACCCTCCCTCACATCAGAGCATGAGGGTGCAAAGGAACATGCCGGCCACACCCTCAAGTCTGGCCCAGTCCTAGGAGTTCCCCGCACCTGTGTCTGGATCCGATTCAGGCCCCGGAACCACAGGATCTGGCCACGGCGAAGCTCCCGCTCTGCGTGGTCTATCTCCTCCACGTCTTCATTTAACTCCTCCTCAGGAATCTCCTCCTTTTGCGTGAGCCTCCCCGCCTCCTTCAGGAACTTGAGTCTGCTGGTAGGGATGGTGGCAATGACCTGCAAGGGATGTACCCAGCAAAGGGTCAGGACGGAGGACTTTCTTCTCGGTCCTTGAGTCCCATTCCCTCCTTTTCTGCTTCTCTGTTTCCTAGTCATCTGTTAAGCTCCCCTTTTAACCTGTCACTCATTCTAACTGGACTGCTTTTGTCGCCTTCTTCTTCTTCTTCTTCTTCTTCTTCTTCTTCTTCTTCTTCTTCTTCTTCTTCTTCTTCTCCTTCTCCTTTTCCTCCTCCTCCTCTTCCTCCTCTTCCTCCTCCTCCTCTTCTTCTTCCTCTTCCTTTTTTCTCTTTCCCGAGACAGGGTTTCTCTGCATAACAGCCCTAGTTGTCCTGGAACTAGCTTAGACCACTCTGGTTTCGAACTCACAGAGGTCTTCCTGCCTCTGCCTCCTGAGTGCTGGGATAAAAGGCACGCGCCATCACCACCCAGTTTATTGCTTCTTACTAATAGTCTTTTTATTCCACTTATTGGACACAAAGAAGAGAGTGAGACAAAGTGGTCTTGAGGAACTGGCTGCTGTGACTTGGAGTAACCCAGGAATACCTGGGTCATGTGACCCAGGGCAAGCCATGTTCCCCTGCTGAGCTCTGGACTCCTATTGATAAGGCTGGGGTAGCTTTGGGGTTTGAGGACCCAGGCAGGTACTATGTACATGTTGTGCAGCCCCTTCTGTGATGTGGTAGTGTGTGTGGTGTGTGGATGTGGTGTGTGCATGAAATGTCCATGGATGCCAACTTGGGCAGATGTAGTGAATGAACCAAGTGGAAGAAGATGGGGTGGCCATTAGAGAGCACCTTCAATTTTGGAGATGCTCAGAGAGCCATAGGCGCACCCCAAGTCACAGTGTAACATGGCAGGATGTATCCCTGCTTAGTGCCATCAGGTCACTACCCTAGGATACCACTAGATGATCCCCCTTTCAGCGTGCTGGCTTCAGGTTCTGAGCTGCGGCAGGCCGAAGCACCTAAGCTTGGTGCCTTAGCATCATGCTCCTTATATTAAGTTTTTCATAAGCTTCTACTTAAGTCAAGTCATGCCAGTAATATGGCATTGCCTTTGGACATAAACTTGCTACAATTTAAAACAGAAAACACAAGCAGCAGTGAGATACAGATAAAAGGTCAAAATCAGAGTGCTGGTACCCACATGGCCTGCATTTGAAGCCTTGGACCAATTCCATTGCTATGATGCCCAGTGTTGGGGATGGCTTTCCCTGGAATGGTTATATCACAGCCAAGACTAATCCTGCGGGTCTTCTTCTTCCCTTGATTCAAGGCCCCTTTTGTCCACCCCCCAGCTCCCCCACGCTGACCTGGCCCCAGACGAGCTCTCCCAGGCCGATGAAGATACACCACATCCACTGGTCCAGCTGGAGTGGAGAGCAGCTGAAGGGCTTCCCGCCAAACTGCACGATCACTATCTGCGGGTCAGAGATCGGAGGGACAGACACGGAGATGGCACGGAGGGCTGGGGAGCCACCGCCTTGCCCAGCCCAGGTTAGGTGGGGGCTGGGTACCTGGATGGCAAACGTGCCCAGAACGATGGTGCAGAAGATAGGGTTCCGGAAGATGCCGTCAAAGACGTTGCGCTCGCCGTGGATCTTGCGGGCGTTGATCTCGTTGAAAAGCTGCATCATGACGAAGGTGTTGAAGATGATGGTGTAGTGCTCCGAGGGGGGTGAGTGCAGGGGTGCATTCCTCCCGCTGTCGATCTGGAACATCTTTTCACCTGCCAAGTAGAGAGTGGGGCAAGACTAAGGCAGGGGATGGGGCGGAGTGCAGCCCACGGTGCTGCTCAGGGAGCCGAGCCTGTCTCTAGATCAGTGGTTCTCAACCTGTGGTCCATGACCCCTTTAGTCAAATAACCTTTCTACAGGGGTCAGATATCAGTTATCCTGCTTACTATATATTTAAATTATAATTTGTAACAGTAGCAAAATTACAGTTATGATGTAGCAATGAAAATAGTTTTATGATTGGAGGTCATCACAGCACCAGGAGCTGTATTAAAGGGTGGTAACATGAGGAAGGTTGAGAACCACTGCTCTAGATGATAAATGGCTTGGGGCCTGTCACCTTTTTGTTACCACCTGCATTACACAGTAACATTCCTTACGAATGTACTGAGAGGACACAAATCCTTGAGGTAAGTCACTATAGCTTAAGCAAATGTGTCCTGGAGACCTGTGTGTTTGAGACCTGGTGCCCAGACTATGGTGCTTTGGGGAGGTAGTGGAACCATGGTCTCAAGGAGCTCATTATGATAGCCAAGGATGATCTTAAACTTCTGATCCCCCTGCTTCTGCTTCCCGAGTGCTGGAATTACAGGCAGGCACCATCATGACCTTTTTATGGTGCTTAGGATAAAACCAAGGGCTTGGTACACACTGAGCAAAGGTTCAACCACATTTCTAGCCCTAAGGGAGGTGGAATCTCTACAAGGTGGAGCCTGGTGGGAGGTTTCAGGCTGTTAGGGGCCTGGGCCCACACCTCTCTGCTTCCTGGCCACGAGGTGAGGAATTTTTCTTCACTGTGTGCCCTTGTCTTGTTACTGGCCCCAAATAATCATCATTTGAATATGACATCCTAGACCAAGAGTCCAGATGATCTCAGGGACGTTATTTTAATGAAGGAAAGCTGATGAAGGCGCAGGCAAAGGCACTTGGCTCTCGGAGTGGCTCGAGGAAGGAACTGACAGCAAGCAGGTTTTGTGTCCCTCCCCAGGAAAGTCTCCATGAAGCCATCTTCCTGGGGCAAGGAGAAGTTGCTAGAAGGGGTCAGGGAAGGGGCAGGTTGCTTGGCCCAGGGCCTTGGTTCTCAGGGGCTAACAAGGCTTCAACAGTCCTGGATGTTGCTGCCTTGACTGGTGTGTGCTTAACCCTACAGCTGGCCTGGAGGCCGGCCAGCCTGGGACAGGGCATGGCTGCTTCTGGCTCCCTGTGTGCTGCAATCTACATTTTCTTCCTAAGCCTCAGTTTCCCCTTGAGTATAGCAGGATGGCATGTGTAAAGCCAGATGTTGGATGTGGGCCATGGTGTGTCCAGAAGTTGGTAACCTGGCCACGGAGGGGTGAGTTCTGGGGTGCTCACCCACGAAGAGCAGGGTGAAGATGAGAGTGAGCTGGTAAACGGCATGGCCCAGGATGTTCTTCATCATGGTCCGTGAGATAAGCGGCTTGTTGCGGCCATAAGGTTTCCTCAGGAGCAGAGTCTCGGTGGGCGGCTCTGTGGCCAGGGCCAGGGAGGCAAACGTGTCCATGATGAGGTTCACCCAAAGCATCTGCACGGCCTTGAGAGGGGAGTCCTACAACAGTGGCAGGGAGAGGACTGTCACATAGTAAGCCACCACAGTCAGAGGGCAGGGTGTCAGCAGGATCCCATCACAGGCTGAGGGCTGCCCCAGCTGTAGTGCTCTGAGCATGTGTGTGACAGGTTCTTAAAGCTTCTGTGGAGAATGTTATAAACTGCCTACCCCAGTCCTGGGCCCACAGGCTCAATGGCCACAGCTCCCTGACTTCTGGGAGACTCAGCCACATCCTTGCCTACTTCCCTCCAGTTAACTCCCTGCTGCCTCTGCCCTTCAACCTCAGGGGCTCAGGTCTCTCCAGTCCTGGAGACAATGTCCTTGAGCTCTGCTCCCAGTTTCACCTTATTTTCCATCATCTTCGGGGTTTTTATAACTATGACTCCAAAATAAATGCACAGCCATGATAGGGAGTCCATCAAGTAAGACAAACACACAGAGGTGATCTCCATAACCATGCTGGTGTGGACGTTGTCAGATTCACTCTGGGCCCAGGCAGGACAGAATAAGCGCTGCGCGCACTGACTGGAGGGGCTGGTCCTTTATCCTTCACTCCTCACAGCTACAGGCCTTGCCCGCAGCAGCCAGAGCTGGCCTCATCTTCACCTCCTTCCTTTCTCTAAAGTCATCTGTGACTTTCTTAAAAAATTTTTATTTATTTTTATATACATTGGTGTTTTGCTTGCATGTATGTCTGTGTGATGGCATAGAATCCCTAGAACTGGAGTTACAGATAGGTGTGAGCTGCCATGTGGGTGCTGGGAATTGGACTTGTATCCTCTGGAAGAGTGGCCAGTGCTCTTTAAAAATTTTTTTAATTGATTTTATTGAACTCTACATTTTTCTCTGCTCCCCTCCCTTCCTCTCCCCTTCCCTTTAGCCCTCTCCCATGATCCACATGCTCCCAATTTACTCAGGAGATCTTGTCTTTTTCTACTTCCCATGTCTCTCCTAGGGTCCTCTATGTTGTCTAGGTTCTCTGGGATGTGATTTGTAGGCTGGTTTTCTTTGCTTTATGTCTAAAAGCCACTTATGAGTGAGTACATATAATATTTTATCTTTCTGGGTCTGAGTTACCTCACTCAATATGATGTTTTCTAGATCTATCCATTTGCCTGCAAACCTCAAGATGTCATTATTTTCTGCTGTGTTGTACTCCATTGTACCACATTTTCCTTATCCATTCTTCGGTGCGGCCAGTGCTCTTAACTGCTGAGCCATTTTTCCAGCCCCCAGCTGTGACTTTTGTGGAACATTGAGGAACCCCTCCTCCAGGCTCTCTTGACCCCAGAATCCTACCCACTCTCTTCTTGTTTAAGGTCTTGTTCTCTTCTACATGTCTTCCTGAGGCCCCTGCAGTGTCCCACACACACCTGTCACATGGTGTCTGGAACAAACTTCTCCCATACATGGTCTCTTTCTATCCAGAGCCCCCTGTCCCTCACCATTGGCTCTGCCCTTGACCCTCCTGTGGCCCACGGACACCCCTCCATGAAGTCCTTCTATTCACAGCTCCTTCCCTGTGCTTCCCCTGCAGTCCCTGCCAACCTCACTTCTGCCTGGTAGGGCTGCGGCTCTGGGCTTTCTCCAGCCCTTCTACATTATCTGATACAAGAACCTCAGGGTAAGGTGTGCAATTTCCCCACCAAAGCCTGCATGGCCCTGCTCAGTCAGAGATTTTGGGCCATTTGATCCTTGTCTTTGAATCTATTTTCTTAATGGCATCAGTCCAGTCTCCAGGAAGCTGTCATGGTAATGTCTACAATCAACCACTAGAGGGTACTTTTCACCTACAGACCAGGAGAGAACCTTTATGTAGACCAGGAACCCTCAACCCAACTCTCAGGGCTTGGGTGTCACAGAGTCAATACGGAAGCTACCATAGCACCATGGTGGAGGTCACAGCAGTAGGGAGCAGTGTCCTATGGGCTATGTGATCCTTGGGGACAGCTGCACATTTATATAGGTTCCCCTATAGGTAGAGGCTTGTGTACCCAGGTGGTGACTAGGAGCAGTCAGCTCTCTGAGACTCCTTCCCCATACAAAAAACAAACAAACAAACAAACAAACAAACAAAAAAAACAAAAACAAAACAAAACAAAAAAAAAAAACCCCAGCTCCTGGGAGATGCAGTCTGGTTGTGTCAGGAGATATAAGAGCCAGACTCAATGCCTGGCCATTCTCTCCTTTGAGTCTGTTTCTGCCTCTGTGAAATGGTACTCACTCCTCCTGGCTCCTTCTGCCTCAGTGAGTGGCCTGCTGAGGCCCCGGTACCAGCGATCTGGACAGACCGAACCCCACTGCCTCCTCCATCCAGCCACACCTCTCCTAATCTACCCCACTCCCACTCCCGAGTGAAGGCACCACAGAGCCTGGGTGGGTCTGGAGCCTCAGCTGGCCAACTAATCTCCCTTGGGCCTGCAACACCTCTGCCCCAGCTTCTGCAGGCTTCTGGAGCAAGGGTCAGGCGGGTGCAGGTGGTGGGATTGGGCCACTTGACTCACACCACCTCTCCATGCCTCATTTCTAAGTTGCATGGGGGCTGGTGGCTGCATGGAGGACTATAATGGAGTCCTGCTCTTGTGTAGCACACTACAACATATGTCTGTCTCCAGTGTTGTGATCCAGCAACCTAGGATGTCCTGGAGACTGCCCTTCCCAGCCTTGGGTATGGTTCTCCCAGGACCCACCTGTGTGATGCAGGCACCTGTGAAGGCCACGATCACAGCCACCACGTTGACTGTCAGCTGGAACTGCAGGAATTTGGATATGCTGTCATAGACATTCCGGCCCCACATCACTGCCTTGACGATGCTGCTGAAGTTGTCGTCCGTCAGGATGATGTCTGAGGCCTCCTTGGCCACATCTGTGCCTGCGATGCCCTGTGGGGACAGGGACAGGAGCCTGGAGGGGCAGCCGGGGAGGTGAGTGGCTCTATATGGCCGTTCTTACCTCTACACAGCCTTAGCCCTGTACACCTCACCCCTGACCTAAAGGAACCAGCTCATTCAGACCACACAGAAACGCACATGCATATATGTGTATACATGCATACAAACATTTACACATATACAGGTGTGCATGTGTGCACACAGCCACCCCTCTGAGGCCAACTTTCTCCCCCAGGAAGCCTGGCCTTGCTGCATTCCTCCTTGGTCTCTAAACACCCAGCAGGGCAGAGCTGACCCCAGCATGGCACTGATTGCACCTTTCAGGAAGACCTCTGAGGCTAGGCTGGGGCTCAAAAGCTTTGGCTGAATACAAACTTTGGTGGATGGCAAGGGTGGGTGTTAAGTGTGTGTCTGAAGTCCCATAAGCCAGTTTGAAGCTGTGTAGTCCAAGCCTTGCCATCCTTGCCTTTGAGACCCAATCAGTCCCGAAGCCCTCTTCGAGCTACTCTTACCATTGCGAAGCCCACATCTGCCTTCTTGAGAGCAGGTCCATCGTTGGTCCCATCCCCTGTCACAGCCACCACCTGCCGCTGCTCAGTGTGTGTGCTGTCAATGATGCCTAGGGGGTAAGAGGGTGTGCTCAGGGTCCCAGAGCCAGTCCTGAGCCTCAGCATGGCCTCTGCCCTGTCTGGCCAGCCAGCCCCTCCCATCACTGCTCTTTCCCACACTTTCAGAGCACCAGGCTCCTCATTAGTCCAGGCTGGCCTGGGGCTGCCCATCCTCCAGCACTGTCTTGGCTCTCACAGTTCTTGGCAGTTCTACCGAGAAACACAGTCCCCTAGTTGTTCTGCTCAGACCCAGGAGTTCTGTGTACCTTCAGGAACTCCCACACCTGCTTTTCCAGAACGGTCTACCTGCAAACTCCAGTCATACAGCCATGCCATTTGCTAGTGATCCTGCCCCACTGGATCTCTCTGCTCACACATCTCCAATGAAATAATTGGTGAAAACCAGATTGAACACAACGCCTTCTGCCACCACTGTGGCTGCTTGCCTCCTTGTCCATGTGTAGGCATTGCCCTGTCTGTGCTAGGCAAACAGCATCAGCCTATGGAGGCAGGAGATAAGGTTCCAGGGTTGGGACACCATCCCTTCTATCCCACAGAAAGCACAGCCTCCATGACTGGTTCCTTGGGAGTTATCCTGGCTATTCCCACTGGCTGGCAGCCAGTCCAAATCCTACTGGCCCAGGCTCAGTCTGTTTGGACTCCTGTCCCTGAAGCTGGAAGGTCAATCTTTGACTCTTCTGGGTCCTTGACCAACGCTGGGCTCCTCTAAGGCAAGGAACTCACCAGACCCTACACTGCATGGTTCCTTGGGGGCCTCCCTGTGGTCACATCTCCATCCCATCTCTTCTGGCCTCTCAGCAGCTGGTTCCACAGTGGCCCATGCTCTTCTCTGTAGATTCCCCTCCTGTCTTCCTAGGTACCTCTCACCCCTGGGTATTCCTCTCTTCTCCTTGTCTCCCTGGCCTCTAATGGTCTTACTTTTTTTCTTCTGGTTTTTCAAGACAGGGTTTCTCTGTGTAGCCCTGGCTGGCCTGGAACTCACTCTGCAGACCAGGCTGGCCTTGAAACCGCCTGCCTCTGCCTCCTGAGTGCTGGGAATTAAAGGCGTGCACCACCGTCTAATGGTCTTACTTCTACCAATACTCAGGTGGGTGCCCTGGGCTTCCTTGCCCCCGCCCTGTATGCCCATCACCCCATAGGGCTCTAGCTGAGGCTCACACTGTCCTGACAATGGCTATCTGTCACAGATGGCACTGCTAGGATGCCAGAGGCCCTGGCTCAGAAGTCTTACAGTAACCGTTAACATCTCACCAGGTCTGTGATGCCTGACTCTCAGGGAAGGGGTGTGGGCTTGTAGCGGGGTCTGTACGGGGCACCCTATGGGATTCCTACTGTTTCTCTCCACACCGCACACAACCACTGCATTCATCCACCACAAACACTGCACTGCACCACCCAGTCCTACTGCAACTGTCACCTTTGGAAGATTCCAGTGACCCCTCGGCCTTCGGGTCACTCTCCTAAAGCAGACTGAGGTCCCTATTCATCGTTCTTCCTTTCTTGGCCTTCCTATGTATCCCCCCCCCCCCCGGGTGACAGTATCACTGGCCCATCGTGGCCAAGGTCAATCTGCCTTAATCTCCTCTTGTTCTCTTCCCAATGATCCCAGGGGCTCTGCACAGTGTAGTTCCCTGTGCTGCTGGGAGCACAGAGCTTTCCTCTGCCCCGACCCCAGACGTGGGCTTCACATCCTCTCTAGCCTGAGCAAGAGTCCAGTGGCGGGAGCAGAACACCCTCTTGCACTGTGCAGGGATGCACTTGGCGCCTATCCTGTGGAACCTGTGCTGTGCACAGTGAAGGATGAGCTAGAGACACAGTAGTTCCTCCATAAGTGCTCAGTGACAGAGTGGGGAGTGAACTGATGAGTCAGTGAGGAATGAGGGTGAGCCAGGGCCCCTGCTGCAGTCAATGAGGAATGAGGGTGAGCCAGGGCCCCTGCTGCAGTCAGTGAGGAATGAGGGTGAGCCAGGGCCCCTGCTGCAGTCAGTGAGGAATGAGGGTGAGCCAGGGCCTCTGCTGCAGTGACTGAGTGAGGAATGAGGGTGAGCCAGGGCCTCTGCTGCAGTCAGTGAGGAATGAGGGTGAACCAGGGCCTCTGCTGCAGTCAGTGAGGAATGAGGGTGAGCCAGGGCCTCTGCTGCAGTCAGTGAGGAATGAGGGTGAGCCAGGGCCTCTGCTGCAGTGACTGAGTGAGGAATGAGGGTGAGCCAGGGCCTCTGCTGCAGTGTCTGTAATCTTGGGGTTCCATGCTTCTATCCACAGGCCACATCTGCTTCCATCTTTAAGACACATGCATCTAAAGTGCCTGGGGGCGATCCCAGGCAGAAGTAACAACCTCACCTTCTGGACATTTTACAGATGGGGAAACTGAGACCCGAGAGCTAAGGCCTCAGAGAGTGTAGTAGGAGTCCTAAGATGTGAACCAGGGCTGTAACTACAGGAATGCCGGTTGGTGTTGCTGAGGCTTTGTGAGTGGTAACCCTCTCATGGCAGGCAGGAAGGTTCTAGCCTTGTGCTATTCCCAAGCCTTCTCATTCTTTGGGCCTGTTCACAAGGGTTGGCTTCCTAAGGGTCTGGGGCCTGACAGAGGGGAAGGTGAGCTGCCTTTCAGATGACAAAGAACAGTAAATACTGTCAAGGCATGAAAGAGCTGGGTCTGTGGAAAGTTCCCGAAGTTCTGCATAAGAAAGGCTTTATGAGCAGGGCGGTGGTGGCGCACGCCTTTAATCCCAGCACTCGGGAGACAGAGACTGGCAGATCTCTGTGAGTTTGAGGCCAGCCTGGTCTACAGAGTGAGTTCTAGGACAGGCTCCAAAGCTACAGAGAAACCCTGTCTCGGGTGGGGGGTTTTATGCACATGGATTAGAACACCTCTAGCCAAGTCAGCCCTCCTGCCAGGTAGTCTGAATCCCTAGACCTAGGCCCACAGCGACCTCGAGGAAGCTGAAGGGTCAGAAGAGAGTCTCACAGTCTCCCCATGCCCCCTTCCCCCATGGGACCTTCTGCAGGCCTCCCAAAGCTGAAGAGGAACAAGTCAGCAGGTCCTCATGTGAGGAGAATCCCTGGTGTCCCCTCTTCTCTTCTGTGGGGAAGCTGCAATGCCATGCGAATGGGGCTTGGCTCAGGTGGAGCTGCTTCTGGGCTCAGAATTACCAATGTCAGTCTTACCTTTAACCAGTGTGTGCTTATCCGTGGGCGAGGAGCGAGCCAGGACTCTCAGCTTTGGCCAGATCTTGTCAATCCGCTCCTGCTCAATCTGGAGAGGGGTGTGGTATGTCGGTGGGGTCAGAGAGAGAAATCGAGCCCCGTGCAGTCACTGGGCTCTTCGGGGGCACACCAGTTGGCTTCCGTTCAAGCATGCAGTGCCCAAGCCTCCCGGCCCCCTCTTGAGCTTGGCCCGCTGCAGAGCCTTTGCGGTAGCCACATGCGCGTACCTCCCCCTTCTCATTGCGGATCCTCCGGTTGAACTCTTTGCCCTCCAAGCACAGGAAATCCTCCCCAGGGTGAATAATGCCACACTTGATGGCAATGGCCCGGGCTGTGTTGATATTGTCACCAGTGACCATGCGGACTGTTATCCCTGCCCGCTGGCACTTGCGGATGGCTTCTGGGACCTGTACAAGAGGGCAAGAGCTGTGTGGGAGAGCATCATTTGGGTAGGCCCTCCTCGTCTTCAAGGAATTCAGGGCTACCTCTTCTCCCAGGCAAAAAGGAGCTGATGGTGCCTATGGCCTCTCTTTTATGCCGGTGCCAGGCATTACCAATTGATCACAGCCTCGTCTGATTAAATCTGGTAGGGTCTTAAAATTCTCAGCCCCCAGAGTCCCAATAGCCACTACCTATTGACCATGATAGTCTATCCTGGGATGAAATCTATGGCTTTTGACCTGGATAAAAGGCATTGGAAAGACCCTAAGAAAAACCTACCCCTTAAGTCTGACCTTAGGCAAGAGTGCAGAGTGGTAGACTAACTGCACTTGAACTTGCTCAGGCTTCATCTACAAGGTCCATGATTAATTCCTTTGTGTATTTTCAATGTTTGGGGGGAGACTCTTGTGCGTTCAAAGCTACTTTATTTACCTTGATTTAGAATAAATGCAAACGGTGCTTCTTCAGGCTAAACAGGACTGAGAGGGACCAAGCACCTGGCTTTTGCTGACTGAAATGATACACTGACATCTGGGCCAATCTGGTCAGCCAATCAGAAGGTGCAGGGCCTTTCCCTCTGAGAGTGGTTAGGATGCGGAATATGGCCGAGAGTCAATACAAGTGTTCAAACATGACACAGATGACTGGAAGGAGTAACTGTGATCCAAGGCAGTGACAGACAAAGACATAGTTAAGAGGCATGCTAGAATCCTGGGCCTGTCAGGCAAGCCTGAAACCCAACTCTTCTTGCACACAGTGGAATTGAGAGCTCACCTCATCCCCAATCCACTGGAAAGAGTTTGAACTGAACCTTCCAGGAGCCTCTGAGCTGCTGCTCTGTCTGCGACAAGACTGTGGTGATTTGACTCTAACTGGCTCCATAATCTCATAGGGAGTGGCACTATTAGGAGGTGAGGCTTTGTTGGAGTAGGCATGCCTTGGTGGAGGAAGTGTGTCACTATGAGGACAGGTTTTGAGGTTTCCTATGATCAGGATATCACCCAGTGTCTCGGTTAACTTCCTGTCACCTGCAAGATGTAGGACTCTCAGCTAGTACTCCGGCGCTATATCTGCCTGCATGCTGCTATGCTCCCCACCATGATGATAACAGACTGAACCTCTGAACTGTAAGTGAGCCACTCCAATTAAATGTTTTCATTTATCAGAGTTGCTATGGTCATGGTGTCTCTTCACAGCAATAAAAACCCCAACAAAGACAAAGACCTTCCTGGCAGAAAGTATCTTTGGGTTGCTCAAGGTGTGGTGAGGTCATGACTAGCATCCTCATGGAGGGGGAAATTAGGATATAGAGATGTATAGAAGGGGGGTGTACATGATGGTGAAGGCAGGAGGTGCTGGGCATGTGTCTACAACCACCAGGGTATGGCACCAATCATCACCAGGGGCCTGGTCTGAATGCAAACTGTCCCCTAGGTTCATATACTTGAGCACCTGGTGCCCAGCTGGTGGGGCTGTGCTAGCAGATAGTGAACTTTCAGGAGGTGGAGCTGGTTGCCAGGGGAAGGTCTTTGAGGGTTATGGTCTAGCCCTGGTTTTAGACCCACTCTCTGCCTCTGCCTCCTGTTACATGTTCTTGCTGCCAGGTCAAACTGAAACCCCTCTGAAACTGTGAGTCCAAACAACCCCTCCTCCTGGTTTTTGAGACAGGGTTTCTCTGTTTAGCCCTGGATGTTCCGGAACTCACTTTTTAGACCATGATAGGCTCAAACTCACAAAATCTCTGTGAGTTTGAGCCTAGCCCGGCTCCTGAGTGCTGGGATTAGAGGTGTGCGCCACCACCGCCCCGCCGAATCCTCCTCTCTTGTTTCTGTCAGATGTTTTGTCACAGTGGTGAGAAAAGTACCTTCTAGAGCTAGCAACTTCCTAGAGCCTAAGAGACAGGCCCGGGTCAGACTAGTCCCTCTCTCATGGTCCTGGGGTCAAGTGGGTACTGCCCTGCTCAGTGCCAACAGGTACTGTGCCTGATATCTCTAGCCCACATTAGACTCAGGCAAGTCTCCAGGCATAGTTCTCATGGATATGCTTTCCTTCATGAAGTTGGAAGATCTGAAGTCAGCTTATCCTAAATTAGGGAACATCTGTGCTTTGTTTGGGCAGGGCTAGCAAACTAATACAGACGTTCAGTTCAAAGTCTGACACAGAAAGTTCTTACCCTTGGTCCCTTCCCTTGCAAGAAAGGAAGTGGGACTTTGAAATGCCCTTCGTGAGTGTGCCCCATCTTACCCTGCCACTCCCAGGTACAGGATCTGGTTTACATAATTTAATATGCCCCCAGGGCTCTCTGTGTGTGTGTGATATACATGTGCATGATGCATGTGTATATGATGTATGCATGTGTATGATATATGCGTGTATGATGCATGTGTATATGATGTATGTATGCATATGATATATGTATGTGTGATGCATGAGTATGTATGTGACTGTATGTATGCATGTATGTATATGATGTTTGTATGTATTGTGTGTTTGATGTGTGTGTGTGTGTGTGTGTGTATCACCTTGTCTGGCTTCTGTACCTAAGGAGGTCCTATACCAGGAGGGGTTTTGCATCATCTGACTCCACCGCTCTGTTCATTGCCTAGACCTGCGGGAGACATCCCCAGCAGAAGGCTGGCCCCGTCTCTGCTTGCAAACCCCTAGTGATGAGGATGCTCCCCATTTCTGAGGTCTACTGCTCCACAGTGAAGCTAGTTTAGCTTGTTCTTTCAGAGAACCTTTCTTTCTCCCAGATGGAGTGTTACTAGGTCATATCCGAACTCTCCTACAGAGATAGGGTCTTTAGTAGAGGCTGAGACTAAGGGCTCTAGAAAGCACAGTGGAGGGTGAGTGGAGGAGAAACCACTGTGAGCTTCCTGGAAGAAGGGGTGTTCGAGTCAGTTCTTTTCTGTTAAAAACAACTGAGGTTCTGTTGTGAGAGAGTGTGCAGGGGCTCAGGCCATGCCGCTAGCACGCAGCGGTCCTGTCTACATTGCTGATCTCAAGGTATGCAGACAGAGAGATACCTCTAGGTGTAAGGGGTCTGAGTTGTGCCGTTGGCCATCAGGAGGGGCTGGGGGAAGGTGTGGGATGAGGGTTGGTGGCTGCGAAGCTTCTGAGGGAGCTGAAGTCAGACAACGGGGTGGGGGTTGTGTGTGTGTGGGGAGTAGGGCTTGCTCCAGTGGGCACTGTGATTCTTCGGAAGTCCTGCACTAGAGACAAAGCAGTTTGTAGTGTAGTTTAGGACTCAGGCTTTGTCTGTTTGGTTTGTTTTAGACAGAGTCTCACTATGTAGACCAGACTGGCCTGGAACTTGCTGTATAGAGTAGGCTGGCCTCGAAACTCACAAAGATTCACCTGCCCCTGTCTTCTGAGCGCTGGGATTAAAGGTGTGCACCACTACGCTTAGCCCAGGACTCAGACCTTTTAGGTTGCCTCACAGGATAAAGTTGACCACATTCTAGACATTGCTAACCAAACCAGGTCTGATTGAAGAACAAGTCCCCAAGCCCCTTTCTGGGCTTTACACTCATAAATGCAATAGGGGTTTTCACAAGGGCCCATATGCAGCATCTGGGATAGTTTAGATCCAGAATGTTCTCTGAGGGCCTGTATATTGGGATCTTGGTCCCCAGGGTGGTGCTGTCAGGAGGTAGCAGAGCCTTTAAGAGATGGGTATGTGTGATGTGTCTTGGAAGGGGACTCTGGGACCTCAGTCTCTTCTGTCTTTTGCCTCTTGGCTCTGACATTAACGGTGGCTTTGCCATGTGTTCCCACTGCTGTTGCTGCCTTGCTAATGGCTCCAAAGTAGTGGGACTCACTGGCCATGAACCAATACCTCTGAAATCATGAGCATAATGGGACCTTTGCCCAATATTTTATTACAGTAATGGAAAGCTATGTTTTCCCATTTCTCTTTCTTTGCCCACTCTGCCCCTGCAGCCCCTCAGCCTTTATATGGGACCTTTTACTTGCCACCTGTGCTCAATGCTCTCTACTCATGAAGCGTCTAGATCCCTGCGACCCAGAGGGACATCTCCTTAAATTGTTCTAGGCTTTTCTTTGTTCAGTCATTCATTCACTCAACACACACCAATGGAACATTTGGTTGCTCGAGCTCGGAGGCCCGAGATGATTAAGACTCAAATCTCAGGAGCATGGCTCTGGTTGAAATATGCTTTCCATATAAATAAAACCAGTCTTAACTATTTTAAAAAGTAGCTTCCTCTGCTAAAATTATTCTAGATATTCTCACTGAGAAAAAAAACAGCCAGGAAATGGGCACTTTCTGTTGTTATTACATAAAGGCTTTTAAACATCTGCTGTTTCTGGTGACAGCCGGTGTCTGTGACTCCAAGGGCTTGGAACGCCCCCAAGGTAACCCCCAATGTGTCCTAAAGCGATGCTCCACTGACAGCTTCCTCCATGCTGGCTTCTGCCAGCTTTGGAATTGTCTTAAGTAGGAACTTGGGTAAGTGTTTAATGCTGCTTTGGCCTGTGGTGGGCCCGAGGCAGGAAAGCAGTGTGGCAGTGGGGAAACTGAGGCAGGCGGGGAGTAAGCCTGGGAAAGTCTGGGGACCACCGCAGCATTCCGTCGTCCTGGGCCTCACCATGCTGGAGTCTAGTGCAGAGCGCTCATTGTGTGACTCCAGGACCATATGCTGGGTAAGGGACAAGGACAGAGCAGGGAAAGCTACATGAGACACTGGACACAGGCAGGGTCACTGCAAAATAGTCACTTACAAAACTGGTGACAGGGGCTGCCTGTGAGGTGGGACCCAAGGCCTGAGTGTGGCAGAATTCACTTTGAGGTGGGAACTGGGGCCAGGGTGTGGTAGGGACTCACTGTGAAGTGGGAACTGGGGCCTGGGTGTAGTGGG
>PVIU01003223.1:130218-150304 GCA_004026605.1 Ondatra zibethicus | reverse complement strand
GGGGGGTAGTGGGAGGGGACCGGGAGAAGGGGAAGAAAGGTAAAAATTTTATTTCTTTAATTATGTTCTTGAATGGAAAAAATAAAACAAAACAATGTATGGAAAAAAAAACATCTTCTTAAAAGATAAAAAAACAAAACAAAAACAAAAACAAAAAAATAATAATCTGGATTTAACGAAATGCATTTGGGTTTTGAAATGAGCCAAGTTTGCTAAGAAGCCGGCGGCAAATACACAATGGAGTTTGGTTCTTCATTTTCTTAGTGTTGACAAGTGAGAATAACAGTTGGATTTTCTTACTCCTCATATGTGTTTGCATGCATGTGTTTGAGTGTTGTTAACTGGATTGAACCTAGTACCTACTGCATGTTAGGCAAATTCTCTACCACTTAGCTATAACCCCAGCCTTCTTTTTACTTTTTATTTTGAGACAGAATTTCACTAAGTTGCCAAGGCTAGCCTTGAACTCACTCTGAAGCCCAGGCTGACCTTGATCTATACCAAGGGATTACAAGCCAACTTGGTTTCCCTATTCCTCCTGTTCCTTTCCTAAAATGCAGACTCATCATGACATCAATCTCAAAGACACAAACTGACCAATAGAGAAGATAGCTCAGAAAAGGGAACAAGTACAGAATCCAAGATCAAAGGTAAAGGCAGTGTACAGAATTATATATACATTCAAATGCATAATAACATGATTTATCTGTGTAAAACATGGCTGGGACATTGAAGAAACCATACAACAATGTTTGGCATTAGCCCCTTCCCACATGTACTTTAGATTAAGGATGACAATATGAGGAAATGGGAAGGAGAAATTACAAAATTTTAAACAAATGAAATTCAAAGATTTTGGGGTCCAGGGGTCCAATGCGCTCTCTTTCTTCCTTGCCAGTCTTCTCCTACACAATCTGCATGAACGCAGGGACACAGTGCTCTGTGTCCCTTCCTCACTAATCTTCCGTCCCAGTCGTCTGAACGACAGTCTAGAGGTGAGTAGATGGCCAGGGAATAAGAACATTTACATAGTCCTCCCTCTGACATCAGTAAACCTGCCAGTCATGCTAACTGCATTGAGATCTGTGCAGTGAAAGGGTGAGAGAGACAACAGCATCTTGCTTTCTTGAGTGGTCCTCACCCTGGCTCTCCGTGCCATTAACTAAAAGGTGGCATTCAGTGAGATCCATGACGACCTGCTGACAACTAGGTTAAAGATTCGGGCCACCAAAGCCACCTTGTCTTGCATTTGTTTGTCAGTCGGCGCTGGGCTAGAGCTGGGTGAGCAATCCCCAGAAAGATAGACTTCTCCATCATCCTTCCCTAGCCCTCTCCCCAGCCTCCCCTGCAGTGAATCCACGGCCACAAGCCTTCTGCTGCAGCTATGCAGTCACACTCTGCCCTCAGGACCTTTTTGCCTCGCTCCCTAACAATATGCCTTGGCATCTGATTACATCCAAAGCAGCCTCCACATGGGCATGACCAAACCTGTTTCCTCAGTCCCATCCACTCTGATGCCAGAGCAGCTTTGCAGCAGCCAGGACCTCACTGAAGGCCCAGGAAAGAGGGTGCAGTCCAGAAACTTCCGTGTCTATCTTCTTCAGCCCCACCTCCCTCCCAGGAAGACTACCGTGAATATGTGATTCTGTTGCCTGAATGTATGACCCTCAAACTCCAAACTTTCTCCCTTTATATTACATATATTCCTGGTTTTACAGAGTGGAGGCTTGGCCATGGGTTTCACTTTTGGTTTCATGTGAACAGCATAGTTATAGCAGGGATAGAATTTTTGAGTCGGAATTAGCTCATGCATGTTTAATTCTGTTTTAGAATCCAGAGAAGCTAGTGACCCTACCGAGACTATATATCATTACAAACACTGAGTGGAACTAGAGCCCAAATATTTTGACTCCTAAACCAGTGCTCTTCCCCCATAGTACCTTCAAAAGCAATACATGGGGAGAGAGAAGGCATCCATTTTTCATGAACAATGCCCATCAAACTTTACAACCCTTGATAACCAGGACAAACTTTTAGAGGTAGTTAGCAAAGAAGGCTATAGAGAGCACTGTAGGCAAGCAAATCGTTTTTCTTTATGAACAATCCTTTCTTACCCCCCCCCCATGATAAAGCACAGCGGCCTAAGGGACAATACACTTAGATGCACGGAGAGTGTGTCTCTCATTCTGTCTTTCCCAACATGTCATCCTCAGCCTCGGGACACTGAAACCGCCACTCTGCTCCAAGACTCAAGACTCTCCAAGGGATCTCTCCTCCTGACGGAGATCTCACATCTTCATGTTTCTTCACCACAGGAAAAGTTGCAGCATTACTGGGTCCTGATCGTCCCTATTTCTGGATTACAGTGAGGGTGTACAAGTTTCAGTGTCACCCAAGAAATGACCTCAGAGAGCCTCCCCAGCTGGCAAGCTGAGCTCTGACTAGGTGCCTGTTCTCTGCCTAAAATATATAAAAATCCAGACTGGGAGGAAGAAGGGGCTCATGGTACCCGGCAAGCTTGCTGGTGGCAAGGTGACAGGGCTCTCTATGGGGCACAACCTATGGGGTGGGGATGTGCCAGCAGTCGCCAGGTTCTTGTCTGGTCCTGTCCTTGGCAGCTGCTGCTCCTCCACGGCTTTGGTCATGTTGTAGTCTCCCAAGTCTAAGCACATTCATCTGTTCTGGAGTTTCTTCACGAGGGGGTTGGAGCCCCTGGGCTTTTGTGCTAGGCTTGGATATTGGGCCTTTTTGCTCTACCTCCTCAGCACTCTCAGGGAGAATACCTTCTTTCTCCTGTGAGGCCTGTGTCTCCTTGCCAGTGTCCTCTGCAGGGTTATCTTGTTATTTCTAGGGCATGGCAGGACCAGGACTATGGAGTTTAGGCCCAGGAAGTCAACTTAGAAGGGGATAGAGAGAGAGAGAGAGAGAGAGAGAGAGAGAGAGAGAGAGAGAGAGAGAGAGAGAGAGAGAGAGAGAGGATATGGGAACAATCTTAGCGGCTGCTTCCACGCCTATCACTATGGTGGCTCAGTCCCCATTGTCTTTCCTCGTATCCTTATTTCTAATGCAGCTAATTTCAACTGACCATGATATCTTGGAACAAGATTCCTCTGCCTAGGAGACCATTCCAGACCACCCCAGAGACAAGGTGTTAAATATGATGTAACCAAGAACAGCTTCTTTTCAGTAGCCACCAAGAACAAAGAGCCCTTAGTACAATTAATAGCACTCAGACACCTGCAAGGCCAGAGGGGAGCAACTCTGGCCAAGAGACTAATAGCTAGCCGACAGTCGAGGCCAATAGTTAATAAAGTCAGTCAGAGATGGACAGGGAAGATGATCACGATCGTCCCCATAGCTGGTGGAAGATGCATAGTGTGTGTGGACCCTGTGTTGGCTTGGCCCACGAGAATTAGCCAATCTCAATGTCTCTGCATGGGCCTATAAAAGCCCTCAGGCACGGAAGCTCCCCTCCCTTTCCCTTTATCTCTCCCCTTTACTCAAGTCTCACTTCCTGTGATTGTCTTTAATAAAGTCTGCTTCTGCTTAGCCACCTTCAATCTCTGTTGGTGTGAGACAGTGAACTTGAAACCACTGTCTTAGGTCAACCCTTGATAACCTTGAGTATTCAGCATCCTAGATCCTCAGGTTGTGCACAACTGTGCCCTGAAAGGACCCATCATACAAAAAGACCGAGTATCCCTGGCACCCTGAGTTTAGATTTCCAGCCTCCAGAGATAACTGCCTATGGTGATTTGAATGAGAATGCACCTGATAGGTTCATATATTTGCATGCTTAGTCTCCAGTTGAGCTATTTGGATGTATGGCCTTGTTGGAATGGATGTGTCCTTGAAGGAAGTGTGTCACTGTGTGTGTGTGGGGGGGTGTCTGCTGCCTGTGGAATAGAATGGAAACCCCTTAGCTATTGTTTTTCCAGTGTCATGCCTATCTGCTTCCTGCTGTGATGATCATGGACTAACCCTCGTAAACTGTAAGCAAGCCCCCAACAAATGCTTTTTAAGTGAGAGTTGCCTTGGTTCTGTTGTCTCTTTGCAGCAATAGAATAGTAACGAAGGCGCTGGCTATTGTTGGGAAGCCACACATTCTACTGGCCATTGTGAAGCAGCCCTCAGACCACATACCAGGACCTGATATCATTATTCATCAGCTCGACTGAATCATGCTGGTATCCAAGGACATGTTAGATCCTTTTGACCACTCCAATGGCCAAATCACAGTCAAGCCCTGAAGGTTAATCAGCAAATACCAGATGGAGATCTTTTAAATACATCTGTGCTCTTCTCAGAGAGAGGCTGTATCATGTGGTGGTTAAAATGTGGACTGAGGCCAGATTTCCTTGGTGCAAATCCTACCAGCAGTGTCTCTTATTACTAGTGTTGAACAGCCATTTCCTTCACTGAAACTCTCCTGCCTGGAGCAACTTAGAGGTTCAAGAATATGAACGAAAAGTTCTCATTAGTTACGAGGGCATTGCTGGGACATGAGTCTGCTCCTTCCACTTTCTCTTCTGTGTTTATCTGCTTACGTGTGTGTGTGTGTGTGTGTGTGTGTGTGTGTGTGTGTGTGTGTGGTGTGTGTACACGTGCATGCACATGTTTGCACAGGTGCACATACACATGTGTGTGGAAGCCAGAGGTTGATGTTAGGTGTGTCCCTCTGTCACTCCTCACTTCATTTGCTGAGGTGACATTGCTTTGCTGATCCTGGAACTCACCAATTGGCTCAATGGAAAGCTCTTTGGATCTGTCCATCTCCGCCTTCCCAGTTCTACAGTTACAGACATGTGTGGCCACACCTGGCTTTCTACGTGGGTCCTGGGGTCTGAATGGGGAGCTTTATGCTTGCTTGGCAAGATGCAACTGACTTGGGAGGGGCAGCTACCAGTCAGCACCAGGGCTTGTAAAGAGTCCACAAAGGCAGCGAGGGCTAGACTTCTCTATGTGAGGGGGAAAATAAGGAAGTACATGCTTTCTGCTGGTGACTAAGAGAAAAGGAACAAGCACATGCTTTCCTGATGGTAACCTTCTCTCTTCCTTTCATCTTAAATCATCTCTTTTCTGACAGTCTCTCTTCACATCTCTCTCCTGCTCGGTTATGTATTTCTAATTCAACTACATCCCTTTCCACGTGCCTATGCATCTTTCTTTTACATACATTCTCTTCTGCATCTCCGTTCTACACAGCTTCATCTTCCTTGCCTCCACACAGTTACAAATCTCCCCATAGCCACAGCTAAACATCTCATTTCCATAAACGCACTGAAAGCACATTCACAGTTCCTAGGTGCAGCTTCTCCACGTAGCTCTCATACCATAAGTAAGCACGTTCACAGTTCCTAGTGCAACTCCTCCACATAGCAGCAGCTCTCCCACACAACTCTTTCTCACTCACACTCACTCTCACACACTTCCACATATTCACACACTCTTTACTCACTCTCACTCATTCACCCTCACACACTTCTCTCTCTCCACAGCCGCCTTCTCTCAACACCACCGCTCCTGCTCTTCTTCTCACAGCCAAACTCTGGACAATCATAAGTTATATATCCAGGCCCAACCCATTCTCATAACACAAGGTAAGTCATGTAGTTTCTCTTAGGCTACGATATCACATTGACTCATGCATGTAGCTCTAAGTTGGTGAGAGTTCCCATACAGCAAACAATTGGGTGAGCCTTGATCCTGAACTGGGACTATGTGCAAAAAGTCAATTACTGAGAAAGTTATGTCTAGTAAGGTTGCTTCTATCCTGACCTCGAACTGGCAAAACATCAGGGAAAATGACCTTGTATATTTGTTTCTAGGAGCAACCAGATATCTGTCTCCAGGAGCAACTAGCCTGCTTTAAATTTGTTCTGGAGTCTCAAGTTAGCTGTCTGTGTCAAAAGCTGTCTTTGTGACTGAGAATCCTATGTCAGGCTTAGTAATGAAAGATATCCTAGTATTTTTTTTATAGTCACCAAAATTAGACACTTAAGCAGAAATCATCTTCCTGACCATCCACAGCTATGTGCATCTAATGGAATATTTATAGGAGATAAACACACAAGCAGTAGGAATATACCCAAAGCTGTTCTTAGGGAAGAAAGACAGTTCTTAGGGAAGAAATGAAGTGACTCATGAGAGAAATTACAGACAGGAGCAACTGGTTTCCACAGCCAGTGACCTCACAGCCTTTCCAGGTAGGGCTCCCCACCAGGGAATCATACATCTGGTGGGTCGACCCTCTGAACACTAGTTGTCACCCCCAAGGCTCTCTGCGACTATCTGTATCCCCACTGAACTATCTCCCTAGCCCCGTGGAAAAAGTTATGTAAAAGTGAACTTAATAAGTGAGCTACAGCTGAATGTGATAGGTTTCTATACACCTGTAGGTGGATCCTGACTGAGGAAGTTCCACTTTATAACAGTGTGATAGGGATGCGTGAAAATAGCCTTTGAATTGAATTTGGGTCTTTCCGTGGGCTGGTGGTAGGCAGCACAGTGCTCCCTGGTGTCACAGGAGAATAGATGTGCCAAGCATTCCCTGTTGCTGTATGGACTAAGAGTACAAATAGACCCGGGAGGGGGGCTTAGTTGCCATTTGAGAGGTATAAAGGGACTATATCCTGATGACTTCATCTAAGTCAAGAACCATGTGCGTTCCCAAGTCCCTGATATCTTCCGGGAGGCTCTGATCTCCATCTGAGTTACTATGTTTCTAGTTGTGGGTTATGAGACCAAACACTGAACCGGTGAGTGCCGAGCTGTTGCTTTGAGGGGGCAAGAGCAAGGACCCAGTGAGTTTCTGGTTATTCTTTGGGAGGGACATGTTGGGTCTTGTGAACACCAAGCACCCACTCTCCTGTGCGCTACAGAATCTCCACACACGCAGTAGTTTTGTAGTTAAGATGCTGTTTGTCTTATCTGGGTTCGTTTGTCAGCATCCTTCTAAAGCAAACTGACATCAACACTGAAGATTTAATTTTCCACACAGTTGTTGTCCCATATAATTCTTACTGGGTTTTTAATTAATTTGTCATCTCTGCCCTAACTTTTATTTATTCTTTCAGTCACATAATGAAATGGAAGCCTTAAAATAAAAACACACACATCACCCTGGGAATCTGAGAGCCATGTATTTGGTTTCTTTCCTCACACACATTTTGGTTCGTGTTTTCCTCTAAACCAAATTCTAAAGTGATGCTGGAGAGATGGCCCAGTGGTTAAGAATACATAGTGTTCTTGCAGAGGACCCAAGTTCACTTCCCAGCACCCATATCAGGTAGTTCACAAACACCTGTAACTCCAACTCCATGAACCTGAACACACACACACACCACATACTAACATAATTTTAAAAGAATAATAAAAATATTTTGAAATATTTTAAAGTATATATCTGAAAGTTATCCCTGCATATGTTGGTGTGATATAAAGTGAAATCAGGCTTTTTTTTTTGAGTGCTGAAGGTGTAACCCTTGCATATACTAAGTGGGCACTCCACCCCCAAGTTACTTCCCCAGTCCCACAGGGTCTCACCACCAGCCCCACCCGGCCTGAAATATCTGAACCTCCTGCTCAGCCTCCTGAGTCCTGGAGTGCAGGCATGAGGCACCATGCCCAAGCTGATGTTATGATTTTCAACAGAATGTAAGATGATTAAATTGAGCTAATTAACCCATCTATCACATCAAATATTTGACATTTTTATGGGAAGAATATTGGGGCTTATTTTCTTAGCACCCCTAGAATGTATGGCACTGGAGGCTGGCAAGATGGCTCAGCTGGTGAAGGCACCTGTTGCCAAGCCAAAGAGAACTGATTCCTGCAAGTTTTCATTGGCCCTCCACACACACACCTTGGCACACGTCTACATACACTAAATAAATACATGTAAAAATGTTAAAGCAATGTATGACACTCAATTATTCATTATGCCGAGCAGGAGATATAAAAATCAAATTCATTCTTCCTGTGTAACAGGATTTGTCCCTTGGATTATTCCCTCTCCAATCCCCCAGCCTCTACCCCTGCCCCTGCCTCACTGGCAACCATCATTCTACTCTTTGCCTGTATGATTTCAGCTATGTATGTGTGAGAACATGTGGTATTTGTCTTCAGTGTCTGACTCACTTCATACCTCATACAGTTCTCCAATGCAACCCTTGATGCAAATGACACAAATCGCTTCCTTTTCAGAGGAACAAAATTCCATCGTGTATATGGGCCACATTTTCTTTATCTGTTCATGTGCTGATGGACATTCAATTTCTATATCTTGTCTATTGTGAATGCTGCTGGAATGAACAGTGGTCTGCAAATGTCTCCTCAACGAGCTGATTTCGAGTCTGTCGGTAAATGCTATGAAGTGGGAGGTTTGACTCAGATGATAGTTCAATTTTTATCTTGTTGAGGAACTTCCATTCAGTGTTGCATTGTGGCTATCCCAATACAATTTTTCACTAACAGTGTGGAAACCTCCCATTTTCTCCACATTCTCATCAGCACCTGCTGGCTTCCAACAACAAAACAGAAAGAAAACAAGTTCCAGTGGGGAGAACCTGAGGCCATGCAGCCCCCGGTGCTCATGGGAAGATAACAGGGTGGCCAATGTGTCAATAAGGCAGCTTTCCTACAAGTTAATCACAGAATTACTATCTGGCCCAGGAATTCTACTGTTTCTGTAGATAACCTTAACAGTAGCCAAAAATTGGAACCAGTCCAAATGTCTATTGCTGAATGAATAAACAGATGTCTACACATCATAAAACATTCATCCATAGAAAGGAATGGAGTCCTAATAGGTGCTAAGACTTGGAAGGACCTTGAAATCATTGCATTAATAAAAGAAGCCAGACACGGTCATTTATCATACAATTCCATTTCCATGAAATAGCCAGGATGGACAGATCCATAAGAACATAAATCAGATTCATGCTTCCCAGGGCCCAAGGACAGTGAAAACTGATTGCTCAATAAGTATGGGGTTTGCGTTTATGATAATAAAAGTATCTTGGAAAAAGATACTATATTTTTAGGAAAATGGTTGGATCCAGAAAACACAGTGTGGTAACTCAGACTCAGATGGACAATACTGTCTGCTTTCTCTCATATGTGGATCCTAGCTGTTAATTTATGCATGTGTTTATTTATGTGGAAGTGAGTGTGGGCAGAGGCCAGGAAACTAGAAAGGGGCCATGGGAGGGGGAGATGGATGTTAAGGGAAGGGGGTATGGAAGATGGTGGAGCAAGTGTGATATGAAGAGGCAAGGGGGCACAAGCAGTGAGGAGGGGGTTCAGGAGAGTGGAGAAGGGGGCAACCAAAACAAAGTATGCTTGAGAATAGCATCGTGGCACCTATTAATCTGCATGTTAATTCAAAAACAATGCTTTCAAAAAAGCAAAAGATAAGCCTTGGGTTTAGATAGAGATATGCTTGCAAAAACACTGTGAGAGGACTAAGCCAGACTCAGGTGTGTACTTCACAGATACATGGCAACAACTTAAGGGAAAGAAAAACAGCAACTTGGAAATTGAGAAGGTATGCTTGTAAAGACTGTGAAGTTTCTTTTTAAAAATTTTTTTGTTGCATTTTATTTATTTATCTTGTGTGGGGAAGTCAGAGGACTTGCAGGAAGCGGTTCTTCCTTCTACAGTAGAGGGCCTAGAAGTGAACTCAAGACATCATCAGGCTGAGTAGGAAGTCCTATTGCCAGCTGAGTCATCTTGCTGGCCCCATGTGAAGTCATTTTTAATAGACTGGCATATAAGTATGCATGGGATCAAATGCTGACCACAGGACGGGAACAGATCACAGAGGAAAACAGGGAGCAGTGTTTTAGAAGCCCTGGGGCAGTTCCTGTGGGGTGGTATCTTTTTATAGTGCTCTAGCTTGGTCCAGAATGAATGTCTCACAAATGCTTATTTGTTAAAAGGCTTGGTGGTCCTTGGCATGGAAAGAACGGAAACCTTCAAGAGTTAGAAGCCGGAAGATTTTATGCAATGAGTACCTGCAAAACGGAATATGGGGCCCCAATCTTCTTTTCTACCTCTTCTTTTTTTAATTATTTTTTTCAGAATCTGTATGTACTTTTTTTCTTTTTTTATTGATTTCATTGAGTTATACATTTTTCTCTTCTCTCTTCTCTGCCTCTCCCTTCCCTTTCAACCCTCTCCCATGGTCCCTATGCTCCTAATTTACTCAGGAGATCTTGTCTTTACTAATTCCCATATAGATTAGATTCATGTTTGTCTCTCTTAGGGTCCTCATTGTTGTCAACGTTCTCTGGGATTGTGATTTGTAGGCTGGTTTTCTTTGCTTTATGTTTAAAAACCACTTATGAGTGAGTATATATGATAATTGTCTTTCTTGGTCTGGCTTACCTCACTCAATATGATGTTTTCTAGATCCATCTATTTGCCTGCAAATTTCAAGATGTCATTATTTTTCTCTGCTGTGTAGTACTCCATTATGTAAATGTACCACATTTTCCTTATCCATTCTTTGGTTGAGGGGCATTTATGTTGTTTCCAGGTTCTAGCTATGACAAACAATGCTGCTGTGAACTTAGTTGAGCACCATGCACAAAACTCAAGTCCAAATGGATCAAAGACCTCAACAGAAAACCAACCACACTGAACCTCATAGAAGAAATAAGTGGGAAGTACACTTGAACACATTGGCACAGGAGACCACTTCCTAAATACAACCCCAATAGCACAGACACTGAGAGAAACAGTTGATAATGGGACATCCTAAAACTGTAAAGCAAAGGACACAGTCAACAAGACAAAACAACAGCCTACAGAATGGGAAAAGATCTTACCTCTTCTTAGTTGCCATGGGTCCGCAGGGTTTCCTCTGTCATGCACACTCACTGTGATATACTGAGCTACCACAAACCCAAAGCAATAGGGACTGAGACCTCTGAGGAAATAAATCTTCTTTTCTTTTATCAGTGTGCATATTTGTATTTAGGTGGGTGTGCATGCATACATGTTAGTGTGAGTGCATATGATGTGTGTGTGTGTGTGTGCAGATACACACGTGTGTACATGTATTTAGGGAGCCAGAGGACAACAGAGTGTCATTGCCCAAACATTGTCCATCTTGTTTTTTGTGACTAGGTCTCTCACTGGCCAATGTGGTTATGCTGTCTGGTGGTCAGTGAGCTTCAGGGATCTACCTGTTTCTGCCTCCATGCAGCTGGATCACAAACATGCCACCAAGCCTGTTTTATTTTTCAAAATGCGAGTTTAGGGAGTTGAACTCGGGTCCTCAAGTGCTTTACTGACTGAGTTATCTCCCCAGTTCCAGCTCTTTTATCTTTATCTATTAATTTATTTCAGGCATTTATGACAGTAATGAGAAGCTAACTAACATATAGGTTCGTACTGGCCAGCTCCTGTGACTCAGGGGATCAAGGGTGACAGCGTCAGTTCAGGATAGAGTCAGGAAATGGCAGGCACCCTGGCTACCTCGGAAGATGCTTGGCCTGTGGCCAGCTTACCTGAGCTTGGTCCACGTGCATGATCCCTGTGCCCATCTTTTTTCTAGGCTGCATCTGCTTCTCCAGCTTCCTCCTCTGAGTCTTTTCTATCCACAGGTCATCCAAGCTGAAATGGGAGTGCTGAGGGGCCTTCCAGAGCTGTGAAGGGCCCTCTCTTGGGACTTGCTCTGTGGAGATGGAGGGTAGGACCCATCTCACTACTTCAGTGGCAGATACCAGCCGCTGAGTAGGCTCTGTGTAAGAAGTTCTCTGATCACAGGAAGAACTGGCCTTCTTGTCTGGAGGTTTTTCCAGGGCGATGTAGCTCTAGAGAGTAGAGGAGATGTCATCAGAGATCGGAGCAAGGATAAAGCAACTGGGGGTGCAGTTCAGAGTCTCTTAGATATAATATGTTGTTCTGACTTATTTTCAAAGTAAAGATTACAATGAGATGCTTTACTCACTGTCATTTTGAAAAGTATTAAGATGAGACATAAAAATAAATCTTGGTCCTGTTATAATGCATTTCAAATAAGAAAGGCTTCTGATTTGATCAATGATATCTGTTAAAGTACCCAATGGACTTGGCATGCTCATTAGAAATTCTTGTGTTTGTGTGTATGTGTGTGTGTGTGTGTGTGTGTGTGTGCACGCGTGCTGATCCACATGTGCACAGGAATGTGGAGGCCGGAGGTCAATTTCAGGGGTCATTCCTTAGAAGTGGTCACTGGAATGTGGGACTCACTGACTAATCTGGGCTGTTTGGCCCACAAGTCCACTTTTCCAATGTTGAGATTCATGTGGAGGCCATCATGCCTAGCTTTTTGATGGGAGCTCTGGGGACTGAATTCAAGTCCTCACGCCTGTGACGAGAGCACTTTCTCGACTGAGTCATCTGTGTGTCCCAGAGCTCTTGCTCTGGTAGAACACATTGCAGGCACGGTTCTCACCGCCTCACTGCTCTCACTGGCCCAGGTCACAGCTAGCACTGAGGCACCACAGCCATCTCAAGATAAAACCTGTCCACAACAGAAGGCTAGCTGGAATTTGTGTTCACGTTTCCACTGTCTGTCCTTTGAAGTCAACCCATGATCACCGGGAGAAGAAACTCTTTTATTCCCATGTTCATAAAAATGAATGCATTAAAAAACAGTTCAATCAAAAACTCCAACTATAATCGGAGTTACCCTACATAGGGGTTTATGCCTCTCCCAGAAGTCATAGATTACCAAAGACAAAACCAAGTATCAGATGAAGCCTGCCTCCCTTCAAGTTGTTAGAGGTGTCCAGAGACCTCCAAACAATATAGACTACAATCAACATAGTTTGTTGTTGCCCGCTTGATGTTGAGATTCTATGGCTGAAGATACCACACATATTGGTCACAGTATACATGGAAAAGTTAAGTTGGTAGTGACCAGAAGGTCTTCCCTACTGACTAGAAGGTGCTACACAGGTTGCTGGGGAGAAGAGCCATCAATGGTCTTATCTGTGAGCTATATTATCAGCAGGCAAAATATGCCCACGGGTCAAACCGAAACACATATGTGACAGGGGTAACCAACTGGTTTCTGATTAGATTTGAGATCCACAGCACAGGAGGAAATATGCTTGGTACTGCACATCTGGCCAAGAACCTATGACTGGGGAGTTCTCGGCCGTTTACTATTGTTGTTTTGCTAAATAGACATAGAAGCAAACTGTTCTCTAAATGCATATCTCTCTACCTGTAGATTAGTGAAGCCTCAAGACCTTATCATATATTTCTCTGTGTCATGGATGGCAGTTAATGCAGAAATACAGCTCGTCAGAGTGCAGAAAATTCAGCTGCAAACAGAACATCTATGCCACACCCCATGGGCCATGGACCATCACAGAAGAGGGCGCAGAGGTTGGGGAGGACTAGAGACAAACCATGTCTTTTGTACAAGACAGGACCATTGTTCCCATGAACTCATAGCAACTGTGGTTGCCTGCACAGTTCCTTCACAGAATCAAGCAGGTCAACACTTTGGTATAGAGCAGGAAGAAGCATGTGAGCCCCGCTCCTGGCTGAGACCTGTTGACAGTAGATGACTTACAAGGGAGAAAGAGTTAGTATTATTCAACGTATGGCCCTTGACAGGTTGATAACACTCTAGTGGATGGATCCACAGCCAGCAGTATATGAGCAGCACAAACTGGATTCTTTGGATTATTGAAAGAAAAGAAGAAGACTCAAAGTTGGGAGTGATGTGGAGGTTGGGGGAGGACCTGGGAGGAGTTAGAGTAAGGAGGGGGAGGGTGTGATGAAAATGCATTGTATCAAATTCTCAATGAATTAGTAAAAATGTATCTTAAATTAATAGAGATTAAAGAAAAAAATTCAACTATGGCCCTGGAGAGATTCTTAAGAACACTTGCCGCTCTTGCAGAGGTCAAATTTGGTTGTCAGCACCCACATTGGGTGACTCTCACAATGGCCTTTACTTTCATCTCTAGGGGGTCCAACAGTCTTTTATGGGCTCATACCCACACACCCACACACATATATACATAATTTAAAACTTTTTAAAGCCCTCCAATTAACGGCCTCACGTTTCTGCATGATGTTGGGAGCACTTGATTTGATGATGTCATCTCTATCTTTGCTATTTTATTTCTTTACTTGGAAGCCTCACCAAAGGGAATGAGGGGACACTCTGCCCTGCCCAGGACTTTTGAAGGGGAGCTGCAGCTGGCTGCCTTAAGGAGTGTCCTCAGCTGGTTTCAGCTGGATGCTTTAAGTTCCTGATTTGACCATGTTACTTTTCTGTTGATATTTATAAATATCAACAAATACAGCACACAGTCCTTCCGCAGAGGCATTTAATTATGTTTGATTGTGAAGCAAAAATTATTATACTGATGAAACTCTCACTGTATATGAAGGAATTATTTCAGACAATTAAAATGTAAACAAGGATGACTGAAGGGATTTAAATAAAGTAAAATTTCTACACTTCATGTCACTTGGTGAAATGCCTCTACTAGGAGACCAGGAGACTGGAAAGATATATGTATACAACATAATACCTGGAGCTGTCATTTAAAAACCAAATATACTACATATACATTAAATTAAACTCTGAAAAATATTCAGGTGACCCATAGACCTTCAGCAGAGAACAGAGAAGTGATACACGCAAAAAAAAAAAAAACCAAAACAATAAAATGGAGACATAAGACATAAGTCATGAATAATTATTTTAATTTGTGTGTGGTGTATGCACATGTGGTGTGTGTGTATCTCCTCCAACAAGGCTGTCACAACCCTTAATCCTTCTCAAACAAGTCTACTCCCTGGTGACAAAGCATTCAAATATATGGGCTTATGGAGGCCGTTCTCATTCAAACCATTGTAGGTAAACATGTAAAATTCTTTAAATACTAGCTAATGTAATTTAACAGTGTATTAGGAATTATATGACCAAGGCAGCAACCTCCATGGAAGCAGGTAAAAGGTAGCAACTGCTGAGGGAGCAGGCCCAAGTCAGAAACCTTTGCAGGACCAGGTGCTAGTGAGAGAACTCTGAGAGAGCAGGCCTGAACCAGAGACCTCTGCAGGACTAAGCCCAAACAAGGAACCTCCATAGGAGCAGGCCCAAGCCAGACACAACTGTGGGAACTGGCCTGATCCAGCGACCTCTGCTGGAGCAGGCCTGAGCCAGCAACTTCCACTGGAGCATGCCCAAGGCAGTGACCTCCACAGGAGAAGATACAAGGGAGTAACCACCAAGGGAGCAGGCCCGAGCCAAAGACCTCCACAGGACCAGGTGTGAATTAGGGACCTCCATGCGAGCAGGCCCTAGCAGCAACCTCTGTGGGAGCAGGCCCAAGCCTGTGACCTCCATCAAAGCAGGTCTGAGCCAGCGACCTCTGCTGGAGCAGGTCCAAGGCAGTAACTTCAGGGGGAACAGCCCCAAGCAAGCAACCTCCATAGGAGCAGACCCTAACAACCTCCAGGATTGCAAGGCAACACCTGGGAGTGCTGAGCAACCTCTAGAAATACCGACTGACCTCCGAGGTGACTGGAACCATGGACCTGAATGCACCACAAGGAGCAACCATCTGAGCCTTGGATCCACTCGTACCTGGAAGACTGATCACCAGAGACACAGCCCCAACTATACCCATCAGAGGACAAGATGGGTAGACAAGTTAAGAACACACTCAACACCACAAAGAGCAACACGGTGCCATCAAAAACTAGTGGCTCTATAACAGCAAGACTTAAAGACCCAAATATGGATGAAGCAGAAAAAAATGACCTAAAATAACTTTAGGAGAATGTTTGAGGCCCTTAAAGAGGAAATGAAAAATTCCCCCAAAGAAATGGAGGAAAAGACAAACAAAAAATTAGAAGAAATCAATAAATCCCTTAAAGAACACCAAGAAAAAGCAATCAAACATATGAAAGAAAGAATTCAAGACTTGAAAACCAAAATAGAGAAAATAAAGGAAAAAAACCAGAGGGAATTCTGAAAGTAGAAAGTATGAGAAAATGATCAGAAACCATAAATACAAGCATAAACAGCAGAATACAAGAGATGGAAGAGAAAATCTCAAGCGCTGAAGATACAATAGAGAAAATAGACTCATTGGTCAAAGAAAACATTAAATCTAACAAAAGCTTAACACAAAATATCCAGGAAATATGGAACACCATGAAAAGACCAAACTTAAGAATAATAGGGATAGAAGTCTAACTCAAAAGCACAGAAAATATATTCGGCAAAATCATAGAAGAAAACTTTCCCAACCTAAAGAAAGATGTGCATATGAAAATATAAAAAGCTTACAGAACACCAAACAGACTAGATAAAAAAAAGTCCCCTCGACACATAATAATCAAAACACTAAACATACAAAATAAAGAATATTAAGAACTACAAAGGAAAAAGGCCAAGTAACATATAAAGGCAGACCTATCAGAATGACACCTGACTTCTCAATGGGAACAATAAAAGCCAGAAGGTCAAGCGTTATGTAGATATTAAGAGACCATGGATGCCAGCCCATACTCCTATACACAGCAAAACTTTCAATCACCATAATGGACAAAGATTTAACCAATACCTAGCCACAAACCCAGGCCTACAAAAAGTACTAGAAGGAAAACTCCAACCCAAGGAAGTTAGCTACATCCACAAAAACACAGACAATAGATGATCTCACAGCAGCAAATCCCAAAGAAAGGAAAACCACACACAATAATATCACCAACAACGAAAACTAAAATAACAGGAACTAGCAATCACTGGTCATTAATATCCCTTAATATAAATGGACTCAACTCACCTATAAAAAGATACAAGCTAACAGACTGGATACAAAAACAGAATCCATCCTTCTGCTGCATACAAGAAACACACCTCAACCTCAAAGACAGACATCACCTCACAGTAAAGGGTTTGGAAAAAGTTTTCCAATCAAATGGACCTAAGAAACAAGCTAATGCAGTTATTCTAATATCTAACAAGATAAACTTCAAACTAAAATCAATTAAAAGATACACAGAAGGACATTTCATAATTTCATATTAGTCACAGGAAAAATCCATCAAGAGGAAATCTCAATACTGAACGCCTATGCCCCAAATACAAAAGCATCCTCATGTAAAAGAAATACTACTAAAGCTTAACTCACACATTAAACCCCACACATTAACAGTTAGAGATTTGAACACTCCACTCTCAGCACTGGAAAAGTCTGTCAGACAAAAACTAAATGAACAGAGAAATAAGGGAACAGATGTTATGACTCAAATGGACTTAACAGACATCTATAGAACATTCCATCCAAACATAAAAGAATATACCTTCTTCTCACACCTCATGGAACCTTCTCAAAAAATGACCATATACTAGATAACAAAGCAAACCTCAACAGATACAAAAAAATTGGAATAATCCCATGTATCTAATCAGATCATCATGGCTTAAAACTAGAATTCAACAGCAACACTAATTCCAGAAAGCCCACAAACACATGGAAATTAAACAGTGCTCACCTGAATCATCAGTGGGTCAAGGAAGTAATTAAAGACTTCCTAAAATTCAATAAAAATGACCACGCAACATACCCAAATTTATGGGATACAATGAAAGCAGTGTTAAAAGGAAAGTTCATAGCACTAAATGCCTACATAAAGAAACTGGAAAAATCTCAAACTAGTGAGTTAACAGAACATTTGAAAACTCTAGAACAAAAAGAAGCAAACTCACCCAGGAGGACTAAATGGCAGAAAATAATCAAATAGAAAGCTACAATCAACAAAATAGAAACAAAGAAATGAATTCAAAGAATCAATGAAACAAAGTGTTGGTTCTTCAAGAAAATCAACAAAATAGACAAACCTTTATCCAAACTAACCAAAAGGCAGAGAGAGAATATCCAAATTAACAAAATCAGAAATGAAAAGGGGGATATAACAGCAGACATGGAGGAAATCCAGAGAATCATCAGGTCATATTTCAAAAACCTGTACTCCACAAAATTAGAAAACTTAAAGGAAATGGACAATTTTCTGGATAAATATCACTTACCAAAATTAAATCAAGATCAGATAAGCAAATTAAATAGACCTATAACTGCTAAAGAAATAGAAACAATCATCAAAAGTCTCCAAACCAAAAAAAAAAAACCCAGGGCCAGATGGTTTTAGCTCAGAATTCTACAAAATTTTCAAGAAGAATTAATACCAATACTCCTTAAATCGTTCCACACAATAGAAACAGAAGGAACATTGCCAAACTCTTTTTATGAAGCTACAATTACCCTGATACCCAAACCACACAAAGACATTACTAAGAAAGAAAATTATGGGCTGGAGAGATGGCTCAGTGGTTAAGAGCACTGCCTGTTCTTCCAAAGGTCCTGAGTTCAGTTCCCAGCAACCATATGGTGGCTCACAACCATCTGTAATAAGATCTGGTGCCCTCTTCTGGCCTGCAGGCAGACACAATACTGTATACATAATAAATAAATAAATAAATAAATAAATAAATAAATAAATAAAAGAAAATTACAGACCAGTCTCCCTCATGAACATTGATGCAAAAATACTAAATAAAATACTGGCAAACCAAATCCAAGAACATATCAGATAAGTCATTCACCATGATCAAGTCAGCTTCATCCCAGAGATGCAGGGATGGTTCAACACACAAAAATCTGTCATTGTAATCCACCATATAAACAAACTGGAAAAAAAACACATGATCATCTTCTTAGATGCTGATAAAGCCTTTGACAAAATACAATATCCCTTCATGATAAAGGTTTTGGAGAGAACAGGGATACAAGAAACATACCTAAACATAATGCAGGCAATATACAGCAAGTCAACAGCCAATATCAAACTAAATGGAGAGAAACTCAAAGCGATCCCACTGAAATCAGGAACAAGACAAGGTTGTCAACTCTCTCCATATCTGTTCAAAATAGTACTTGAGGGCTGGAGAGATGGCTCAGTGGTTAAGAGCTTTGCCTGCTCTTCCAAAGGTCCTGAGTTCAATTCCCAGCAACCACATGTGCTCACAACCATCTGTAATGAGATTTGGTGCCCTCTTCTGACCTGCAGGGATACATGCAGGCAGAACACTGAATGCATAATAAATAAATAAATCTTTTAAAAAAATAGTACTTGAGATTCTAGTTAGAGCAATAAGACAACAAAAGGAAATCAAGGGGATACCAATAGGTAAAGAAGAAGTCAAACTCTCACTGTTTGCTGATGATATAATAGTTTACATAAGGGACCCCAAAAATTCTACCAAGGAACTTCTACAACTCATAAACACCTTCAGTAATGTAGCAGGATATGAGATTAACTTGAAAAAATCAGTAGCCCTTCTTACACAGATGATAAATGTGCTGAGAAAGAAATCAGAGAAACATCACCTTTCACAATAGCCACAAATAGCATAAAATATCTTGGAGTAACTCTAACCAAACAAGTGGAAGACCTGTATGACAAGAACATTAAATCTTTGAAGAAAGAAATTGAAGAAGTGTTGTAATGAGGGGCTCGGGCTGCGTTCCCGGCGCAGGGCCCCTTGTTCTGTCCCGCCCGGCTCCTGGTGTGTACTCGAAATAATTACACAGAAACTGTATTTATTTAAATACTGCCTGGCCCATTAGCTCTAGCACCTTATTGGCTAACTCTAACATATTATTTTAGCCCATCTCCATTAATGTGTATCGCCACTTGAGTTGTGGCTTACCGGCATGAGTCTAACCCATGTCCATCTTGTGCTGGAAAAGCATGGCGTCTGCTCCACTGCCTTCTCTCTCACAGCATTCCCTTCTCTCTACTCCGCCCACCTAAGGGCTGTCTTATCAAAAGGCCATGGCAGTTTTCTTTATTTAGCCAATGAGGGCAATACACAAATAGAAGACCCTCCTACACCATTTCCCCTTTTTCTGTTTAAACAAAAAAGAAAGGCTTTAACTTTAACATAGTAAAATTACATAACAAAACTTATCAAGCAAGAATTACAGTTACAACCTATTTTATCTTTTATCATGACAAAGGAAAACTATAACTATCCATTCTTCAACTCCATCAA